>QRFJ01005653.1:0-96546 GCA_006176705.1 Cocos nucifera
AGATTTAGCGTCCTTTAAGCTCGATTTAGGATATCCTAAAGCATATTAGGGATATCTATTTCTAATTCCAGAAGACACAATGTGATTAGCTGAGTCGACATGCCTATTCTTAAAAAATAGTTTATTCAAGATAGGGCATTGGAAAGCGACAAGCTGAGTGAGAAAGTCTCACAAGAGACAAACGAGCTAGGACCAATAGGAACCAAATTAGGTTGAGCCAATTACAAAACACACCTCCTCCACCTCTAATTATCGAAAAGGTTTTCCGTCCCCTAAGAAGTACCTGGTATTTTTCAGAGCGAAGTAGAAAGAAATAGTTCCTCAATAGGTAATGGTTCATTGGTGATGATCCCAAAACCTATACAAGGGATTATCGAGATATCGACTCGAGAAATGGTTAGAGCAATGAGTCAAGCAGATTCGACTCGATGCCACTCAAACAAGTCTGACCTTGTAGAATCCACCAGAAGGTATTTAGTAAACTATTGGGTGTAATGGACTATCAAGAGAAAGATTGTGCAGCATGGGAATGTAGGAGACATTCAAAGGGCTAGACTGTGGCACAAAGAGTATAGTAACGGAAGGCATTGGCACTATCAGATACTCTTTTCACCGGTAAGCTATGCACTAAAAATCCATCGCACATTTGCGATTGCTGTTGCAGGCCTATTTGATTATTGAAATATGGTAAAATGGATCGTGAAAAACGCGCTTTCTCTAAATGGATACCTCTGAGGAAAGTATTCTATATGGAAACAGCCGCTTAGGTTTCACATCCAGTGATGCTGCTCACAAGGTATTGCAAGCTGCAAAGACCCATATATGACTACTTAAGCAAGCATTCGAAGCTAGGAACACTCGTTTAATGCATGTGATTCAAATAATTTGATTTCATCAAAAAACAGAGGAAACCATGTGTTTTTCAAAAAGGTCAGTGGGAGTAGCCTGTTGATTTCCACTATTGTACGTCGATGAATCCATCTTATTAGGGAATGATATTCATGTTTGACATAGTAAGATTATGGTTAGTCCAAGGAATTCTCCATGAAAGACCGAAGTGAAGCATCCTTTATTCTAGGAATTAAGGTCTATAGATAGACGAATTGAGGGATGCTAGGAACTTCATCAAGAAATAGTAACATGAGAGAAAGTCTAAAAAGGTTTAGATTGGAAAACTCTAAGAGAGCATTAGATACCTTTCGACATGGCTATTCATCTCTTCCAAGAAGATGTGCCCAGTCACATCTGAGGAGATAGAACGCATGAGCAGATATTCCTTATGCTTCTGCAATAGGAGAGCCTTCATGTATTGCCATTTATGTACACGTGCCTGATATTAGCCCATGCTGTGAGTTGTCACGAGTAGATATCAGGTCAAATCCAGGTGAAGGAAACCACGACTTCTAGTGAAAATACATTAAGTATACTGAGAAAGAACTAAGGATATATTTATGTGTCTTTGGTATACGAGAACTTCCAAGCTAGGGTATTACAGACTTCGATTCTTTCAGATCCGATTAGATGATCAGAAAGTCGACATCTAGAAAGCTTCTGTTGTGGTGCAATGGTGGAGTGCAGCTGGAAGGAGTCAAAGCAAATTAGTGTGATAGCAGATTCCACATTGGAGTAGCAGAATGATTGCTGATCAGAGGCTGCAAAGGAAGCATTCTGCATACAGAAGTTTCGTGAGAATTAGGAGTAGTGCCCATCAGATGCCATTCCTCTTATACTGCGACAACAATGCGCACCATAGCCCTTGCTAAGGAGCCAGGTCTCACCAGAAATCAAGCACATGAGCGGTGATCATCATCTCATCCGCATTACCTTGAGAAAGGTTACGTTTGAGGTCAGCAAGCAGAGTCAACTCCACAGATAATGTGCAGACCCACTTACAAAAGCCGTTGGGCCAGCAGAAGATCGAAGTCCACCTTGAGAAGATGGGACTTAGACTTGTAGCCAATTGGGTTTAGGACAAGTTGGGAGTATTGTTAGATATATGTGCCTATGAAGCCAGAATTGGCTGACATGTATATACACTTCTAGGGCAAATTGTAATTTTGACTTAATTAATGAAATGGGTTATTTTCTATCACACATGTGTATTTAGTGTCTGTGATACATCCTTTGAGTTAATGGTAATGATAATTCATATTTTCAAGAGTTGAAAATTTAAGACATGAATAATCATTATTAACTCATAAACAGCTCCCGACCATAGGGATCATCACGAGGATGGTGATTGATCCGGAAGGTTGGTGTACGATCGCTTCTCTTTAGTAGATGAGTCTTGAGTCTACGGTGTGGAGACACCGGAGCGAGAGTACAGGTACTCGTTAGAGAACGAGGGCACTGAGCTGACCACCTCGAGTAGTCATTAGGAGTCTACCTTCTCGTCAATGACTGACTCGATGCTGCAGTAGTGTTCTGGTTCTTTGACCTGAGATGCATCGGCAGTTCACCTTGAGGGTGTTATAGTTTGACTACACCATTACTCGGTCTCCTAGCCATATGGAACCCTGAGGTGTATGTTGGTTATAGCATGTTCATTGTAGGAACTGGATTGCATCAAAATGGGAATCTATCTACCTCGGTGGTAGAGGAGTAGCCCTATGATGATCATGAGAATCAAGTCCAGAAATCCATGGCCATGGTAGAGTTGAAATAATAGAAAGAGTTTCTATTTAGATTTTCACATTGGACTCGAATCGAATGATTACATCATATGACAGAGACTAGGGTTTGATGAGTTCACCTTAACCCTAATCTGATCGGGGCTCAAGATAGAAGAACTTAATCACACAGTAGCTGCACCAAGAGGTTCGCATTCAGCTCTGATGGGTTGCCACCATATACTGCTAGGTGTCACTGGTGGATTTTGGGAGCAATTAGAATGATTTAGATGATCGATCATTCTAGCTATTCGAATCAGAAGAGTTCTGATCCATCGAAAGAAGTTTCGATGATGTCGATGATAGAGATCATGACATATCCCATTACCATACAGAACTTGAACCTAACTGGGTCACACAAACAAGGGTTTGAATCTGGTGATCATCAATTGAACTAATCTAGTTCAATTGATCTGAATGAGATTCAATTAGGTTCAAGGAAATCGTGCTAGCACTCGATTGAACCTAACGTTCTTCTTTTTACTATATAAATAAGTTGTCTTGACTGAGCCAAAGGAGTTTGTGCTCAATCAGAGGCCTTCATATGGTCTGACTGGAGGTTGTCCAAGTCAGAATAGGTTGTCTTATTTGTAAGACATTACCTGCCATTTTTGGTCACCTGCCATTTCTTGTTCTTTGACTTTGGTCAAAAGTCTACCTTTGACTGGTCAAACGTTGACCATTGACCCTTTGACTTTTGACCACATGTCATGCACCTATTGGAGAGCTGGTGGGGGCCTGTCCCCCTGCCAGAACCTGGCAAGGAGAAGGGCGCACGCCAAGGGTGGCGTGAGCCCAAGTAGGAGGCGCCTAGGAGTCCTTGTTGGACAAGGACTCCACCTCCCTTTTGGATTCCAATCAGAGTTCTACTAAGAATCCAGTTTGACTGGTCTTAGGCACCCTCTAAGGAGGAATCCAGGGGTCTCTATTCCAACCAATCAGATTTAGATCTGATTTCACAAAGGGTTGTGATTGGTTGAGAGGAAGAGGAGTTGGATCACAAGAGGTCTATAAATAAGACCCTGCGCCCAACCCTAATTCTAATGCTATTAGATACGCCCCAAGGCTGCCTCTCCCCTCCTTCTCCACGCCTAAACTTCTTCTCCTCTTGCTCTCCACGTCCAAAAGGTGTTTTGGACTTAGTTTGGTGCGATTCAGATCAAGGAAAGGCGATCAAAAGCAAGAAGGCTGCGCTGCTGCAAAAGGACGACTGCAGATCTTCAAAAGAGTTTTGAAGATCCTCCAGATCAGATCCAGATCTGATTTTTGAAGGTGTGATAGAGAAGAAGAGGATCTCCAGATCCAACCCGAGTGGATATCGGTAGAGGCCAGGCGCTTGCGTGGCTAAGATCCAGAACCTTCCGCTGCAATCAGGATCATCTACAGGGTAATAGGATTACCCAAATCAGGTAAATTAAATTTGATTTAATTTATCTTGTTTTATTTTATTTGTTAAAATAATAAGAATCAGATCTGAAATATATCAAGATCTGATAGAGATCAAGAAAAAATTTTTGAAATATATCTCTTGATCTAATCAGATCTGGACGAACCTGGACCGGGAAATCAGGATTTCCCTTCACTAATAATTTTTATGACATATTTAAATGTTTAATCTAAATTTTATCATGATTTAGTATTTAGATTAGATCTAAATAGTTTCATAATTTTTATGTAGAGTACATAGATTTAGATTAAACATGAATAGGATCTTAGGAAGGTTCTATTTGCCAGTCGAGCTAGGTCGCTCAGGAATCGAGCCAGCTTGACTAGCATGCCAGTCATGATATGCTCTCTAGATTGATGCACCACTAGCTCGATCAAAAATTGAGTTGGCTCGATTTCAATTCTGTCCAGCTTGGATGGGATTCGATCTTGTCCAACAGGAATGTTAGGCTTCTAATTTTTTACCTGAGCCAGCTATCTTAGAAATCAAGCTGACTCAGCTTTTGTTCAGGCTAGCTCGGATGTGATCCGAGCCAACCAGACTAAAAAGTTGGCTAAAGATCTAAAATGGCTAATTTTATGTAATCTAACCTACGTCTAGTGATTGTTTATGAAATAAGCTGACCCATTTTTAAAATGAGTCGACCTATTTATTGAAATAGTGCTAGGATGTAGGGAAACTTTCAAAATTTAAAAAATATTTTCAAAACACTAAACCCCAACCCTCAATCTTAAACTTAATTGAGAATAAGCATAATTAATAAAGGTCTAGAATTATGAATTAAAGATCCTAAGATATTAATCATAAAATTATGGGTGGATCAGGTTAGTCAAATAAGATCCATTAATTGGATTAGACCTAAGGTTAGTTAATGGACTAAATTAGAGTAATTGATAAAATCTAACCAAATGTTGATTTAGATTAGGTCAAGAACTCTTTAGATCAAATTATAATAGTTGTAGTTGGTCAATCCCATGCTTTTAATGATGATCAAATAGACTTGATTCATAGCTATGCGGTCGAACCTAAAATTACTAGGTTGGTCAAATTGAAACTAATGAATCAGATGGTGTCTAAGGTAAGTCTGGCAGCTAAGACTAATGATTTTTAATTGGAAGCTACTCGCATTGATTTAGTCTTTGATGAATTAATGGCATATCCCTTCCACTAATCTCACTTACCTGGCCATCTTGGTGAATTAGGTTTTGATTAGACCACTTGATGATTTGGTCTCACCCATGTCAACTATGTAGGTGGTGTAGTGCTCCCAAGCCTTGGGAGGCCACGAGTGAAGCCAAGGTGAGGGCTCTGCAGAGGCTAGGATAGATATGGTCCTAGGGCTAGGATGGGAGTTATCCTAGGGTGGAGGTGGCATGTAGCTCTCCACGGGCTTGAGGTTTGGGTATTGAGGGCCTCAAGGAGTTTGGTTAATGCTTCAGAGATCTAGAATTCATGATGGAGCAAAAAACCAAAGTTGAAAAATTAAGACTATAGAAAAGATATTTTCTGCAGGTTAGCCAACTTAGTCCAAAATTGGGTCGACTAAGTCTCAGTGCACAAGCAAAATAGAGAGCTGCGCGTTCGAGACTGCTGGCATGGCACAAAACTGGGTCGGCTCAATTTTGGATTGAGCTGATCCAATGGAACTTAGCTGGCTCAGTGCTAAGGCTGAGCTGGCTCAGTGCACGGGCAGAGTTATGCGAGGGTCTATTTTGGGCTAGGGACTAGATTGATCCTAGGGGTCTTAAGGCCTAGTTTGAGAGGTCTTAAGGAGGCTAATTCATGTATGGGTTGAGATTAGGTCCAGAGTATGAGAACATGTGAGACTTGGGCTTGGTGAGTGCTTTCATGTACTGGGTTAGCCTGAGAGTATTTTTGAGCTAGGGTTTATTAGGATTCATGTGGGAACTCTAGGATATATAAACCAAAACATTGTAACTTTTACAAGTAAAAAAGAATACAGTTGAGCTTTTCTCCCTAACTCTCTCCTCTCTTCTCTCTGGTTCTAATACCAAAACCCTAGCTTCCCTCTTCTTTCTTAGATCTTCTTCAGCTTGCTGGATTAATACCCAAGTTCATGCAAGAGATCAAATCTATGGCTACGGTTCCGAGCAACCGTAGGAACAGCAATTGGTACTAGAGCTTGATTGAGCATGAAGGAGGAAGAAGATCAATTTTCAGCAAAGATCAGTAGCAAGATTCAAATTTAAAGATTTTCTCCAAGCTTCGTAAGGAAGGAAGAGATCAAAGGGCTGCTGTCCACCATCCCTAGTCAAGGTATTTCTCAGATCTATCTGTTTGCTATTATTTGATTCGGATAGATCATGAAAAATAGCAGGTTGAAGGTAGAATTAGAAAAATTTGATGGAAAAGAAAGTTTCACGATGTGGATGGTAAGGGTGGAGGATCTACTGGTTTAGATGAGGTTGGATTCAGTCTTGAAAGATAGGCCGGAGGAGATCACAGACAAGGAGTGGATGTCCTTGGAGAAAAGGGCATGTGCCACGATTAGGGCTCATTTGGCGGATGAGATTTTGTATGGTGTGTTAGAGGAGAGAACACCCAAGGGATTATGGTCGAGGTTGCAGCAGTTGTACATGGAGAAGAACATGTGCAACAAGTTGATGTTGAAGAAGCAACTATATAGCCTTCGAATGCAGGAGGGCGAGGATGTTGCGAGGCATATTCAGCGGTTCGACTAGATGAGCATGGACTTGCTCAATATAGGGAGAGATTTAAAAGAGAAGGACAAGAGTCTATTATTGCTGTGTTCACTATCCGGAAGCTTTAATTTGTTAGTGACAACTTTGCTATATGGTAAGAAGACACCGGTGTGTGAGGAGATCGTATCAGTGCTCAGGTCCAACGAGCAGTGGAAATGGATAATGAAGAGGGAGGTCTTCTAGGAAAGTCTTGTGGTTCTAGAGAAGCATGGGAAAGGGAAGAAGAAGGATGAACAGAGGGGCAGCAAGGGGTCCAAGAGATGCTTTAAGTGTGGAGTAGCAGGATACTTTAAGTAGGAGTGTCTGCTTTGGAAGAAGTGCAAGAAAGGAGAAAGCTCGAATTTCATCAGTATAGTTGCTGAAAGTGAAGATTCAGATGAAATCTTGGTGGTCTCGAAGGAGCCTACAGGATGTGGTGTATCTAAGATGATTTTGGATAGGTCTGTGAAGTGCAGAGGATCCGAAGCGGCAGCGATGGTGTTCGAGGTACAGCGGCAGGCCCAATAGTGTAGTGTTGGGTGGTTGGCCTCATGGGACTTGGAGATAGAGTTGGCTTCTGCGGCATCAGGAGGACTTTAGCTCTAGGTGGAGCATCGGGCAGAGGTGGCTTCATGGGTGGAGGAAGCTGTGACATGGGTTCAGAGGAGAGGGGTGTAGAGGGAGGATCTATATCCCAGCATTATTGCCGGGGCTGTACAGATCCAGGTGGAGAGGATTGTGCAGGGAGATAGGCATGGCTTTGAGAGGCAATATTTGGTGGAGCATCAGGATATGCAGTGAGTGTCAGTAAAGGAACGTTGCATGATTTCCAAAAAAGTCTAGGACAAGTGATGCAGCTGTCAAGCAGAAGGATACCTACAACTTTAAAGGTGGTGCAGAGAAACAAGCTAAGAACTTCAACGGTGGAGGCTCAGTGCACGGGCAGAGTTATGCGAGGGTCTATTTTGGACTAGAGTTTGGGTTGATCCTAAGGGTCTTAAGGCCTAGTTTGAGAGATCTTAAGGGGGCTAATTTATGTATGGGTTGGGATTAGATCCAGGGGTTGAGAGCATGTGAGACTTGGGCTCGATGAGTGCTTTCATGTATTGGGTTAGCCTAAGGGAGTTTTTGAGCTGGGATTTATTAGGATTCATGTTGAAACTCTAGGGTATATAAACTAGGACATTGTAACTTTTACAAGTAGAAGAAAATATAATTAAGCTTTTCTCCCTAACTCTCTTCTCTCTTCTCTCTGGTTCTAACACTAAAATCCTAGCTTCTCTCATCTTTCTTAGATCTTCTTCAGTTTATTGCATTAACACCTAGGTTCATGCAAGAGATCAAATCTACGGCTATGGCTTTGAGCAGTCGTAGGAACAATAAACTAGATAAATTAGTTTAACTAATTTAGGTGCTCCTAATGTCGGCTTGAATTAGATCTTTATTGATCTGACTTGGTGAGGTCAGTGGGAGGATCTAAATTGGCTGGTCAATTCTTCTTAAATTTAGTTAATAAAATCTTTTAAAATTATTAGGTCCTTAAAATGATAAAGTTATGGTGATAACTAAGTCATAGCCTCCATTAAGTTGAGTGATAATGGGTCTATTAGTTTAATAATCATTGGAGGTCCAAAGACCTGATGCTTATTGATTAATGAAATTATAATTCATAATATGATAATTTTGTTGCGTCTTTCCAATGGTGATCAGGTTGGTCGGCCAAAGTTGGGCCTGATCATTCGTTGGTTTGATACACCAAATGTAGTCATGTTAATGGTTGGACCGAACTGGATCAATGAAGGAATCAGATCTAGGATTTTATAGGTAGATCTTAAAACTTTTTCTAGATCTTATAGCAGAAGACTTAAATAAATTAAATATTTATTTAAATAAATATATAAATATTTAGGTCTCAAATATATTACATGATCAAGACATGATATTAAATTAGAAATTAAAATCAAACAAGAAAGAAAAGATTGATCAAATCAACCTAGATCTATACTACATCAAATGCAGGTATCAAGTTTATAGATCATATCTATTACCTGAGCAAGTTAGATATTCTAACTTGCTGATCTAAGCTTGAGGATGATGTCATGAGCCACATATGCATCCGGCCTCTAGGAGTTGTCCACACAAGCCTACGATCTCTGATCTGAAGTCCTATGTAGGAAATCAGCATAGCATGCTAGTACTGTGCTGATCCTTCTTCGACGGTCGATCTGATGCTCCTTTTTTCAAAATTTAGACTCTTCAAAATATGAGAGTTTACTGATCTAAGACTCTCTCAAAAAAAAACTCAAAAGGTGGAGAGATTGAAAATAAAACAACCCTAGAAGAAGACCCTCTTCTTCTTCTCTTTTCTCTCACCTAAATACGTAGTTTGGTGCCTATGGAACCCCCATGCCCGAGGACCCTCTTCTTCTAATTTTTTTATATCCCAAACCTCTCTCAAATCTTTATATTTCATGAAAAAATTAGAACAAAATTTATCTAATAAATAGAGAAAAAGAAGAGTCCAAGTTAGATCAAAATTCTAGACTAGGAATATCCAAACATGGGAAGTTGTTGGGGTGCCCAACTCTTGGGCGCCTTCTACACAATTATTGGCATGGACCAGCAAGGGAGCGTGCATAAAAAAGGATATTATTTTCATGAAATAAGAGAAGAATTAATTAAAAGAGGAGGCGGCACTTAAGGGAAGGTGTTTTGGTCAACAAGGATTCTATCTCATAGAATCCTAAGCAAAACTAACTCCTCTTTCGACTTGGTCTTCCAACAAATTGCCTTATGAGAAAAGGAGGGGAGAAAGAGGGCATGAGAACTCATGGGAGAGAAGAATTTTCATATAAGAAACAAAACAAAAAGGGCATGGGGCGTGATGATTAAGTAGCGTAAGTGATAGGGAGTCCTAGTCATACTAGGACTCCTATTTTGACTTGGTCAAACAAGATCTTTTAATCAAATAAAATCAAGATTAAACCAACATAATTAAATAAGGCCCTAACCCATTTAATAACTTAATTAAATTAGATTAAATTAGATTTAATTCTGATTTATTTTCTAATCAAATTAGAAATTGGGTTAATCTGAATCCTAATTAGACTAGGACTAGTTCTTCCTTGCACTTGGTTTATCCAATAAACCAATTGGACTTGATCCAATCAAGTCCAAACCAAATCTAATTAAATTATATTTAATTAGATTTAATTTTAGTCTATTGGCTTACTCAAATTAAGCTAATTAACAATCAATTGCTATTCGATCCTCCTACAAAACTTGCACTAAGTTAAACACCAATCGTATTGATTGTTTGACCCTAGAACGATTCTTAATCGTTGATCAACCATCCAATCAGATCATAAGCTCTAATGTGTGTGATCTCATATGTCCGAACCTAAGTTGATAGCATAGAATAAAATTTTTATACTAATCAAAGTAACCATCTAGCAATGATACCCAATGGTCGGATAGGTCGAATGTGTAGAACACCATCCTTAGAACCCATGCGGATATAGTTAACATATAATTCATCCCCTTGACCACAATGCTCATAGGATACCTTAGTGTTCAACTGTCAACTCTGATCAGGTTGTCCACATTGTATTTCAAAATATCAAATTCATTTGATGGATTATCCTAGCCAAGGTTTTGCTATATTGAAATACAGTGATACATTCTTCTCCAACTCTTGGAATGGTCAATTCCATCTTGATCACACTCCGACTTTGCAAGTACTTGACTTGCCCAGAAGCCTTCCATTGCTGAATTAGAAATTCAATTAGTCTGATACCAAAGCGTAGTAAGTTGCTTGCAAGTCACTGAGGTGATCTCAGGTCTAAGGAATACTCATACCTATATCCCATCAGAGAAATCATCGATAGCAGAATGCTCTGGAGTTAGTCACGTTCAATAACGATGTACCCATACATCTCACCTATATGCCATACTAGTATCTCCACACTCCTTGGTTAAGAGGATAATCAATCTATATGGCATATAGCGACTTATGCTCGATAGACGTTGTTATCCTAATTAACAGCCTATCATTTGGTCATGAATAAATTTAAGAACTAATCGATAAATTCTCTCTTTGTCGAAACTAAACAATCCCAAGGACTTCATCACAACAATGGAGTTCATTAGAAGAAGTAGACTTATGATAAAAAAGATGCCAAAATATTTTTATTAATTAATAAATTAATTATAATTATAAAATAGCTCAATCATCAATAGGTTGATGATTGATTTTGGGACACAATTTCCAACAACTCCCATTTATTCTAAAGCCACTCGGCACAGTATCGAATACCCATCTTCGACTTATGGTTGTCGAACTCCTTGATTGTTAAGGCTTTAGTGAAGGGGTCGGCTAGGTTCTTCTTTTCGTCGATCTTCTAAAGGTCGACGTCACCATGATCCATGATCTCACAGATCAAATGAAAGTGGCATAGAATGTGCTTTGTCTACTGGTGTGCCTTCGATTTGTTTGCTTGAGCTATGGCGCCAGTGCTGTCATAGTAGAGCAAGACTGGACCATCAATGAAGGATGCTACTCCATGCTCGATGATGAACTTTCTCAGCCACACAACTTTCTTTGCTGCATCTAATGCTGCCATGTACTCTATTTCATAAACAAAGTTAGCCACTATATGCTGCTTGAAACTTTTCCAGTAGATGGCTCCACTATTTAGAGTAAAGATATACTCCGACACACTTTTACTGTCATCATGGTTAGATTGAATGCTGGAGTCTGTAAACCTCACAAGCTTCAGATCTGACTTACCATAAATCAACCATTGGTCTTTAGTATTTCTTAAATACTTAAGGATGGTTTTAACCACCTTCCAATGATTTTTTTAGGATTAGATTGGTATCTACTCACTACTCCTAGTGAGTATGTCACGTTTGATCTCATACACGTCATTGCATACATAATAGACCCCACTGCCGAAGCATATGAAATTCTACTTATATGCCCTCTCTCTTTAGGAGTTGTCGGACAATCCTTCTTAGAGAGAGAAATTTCTTGACCTATCAGAAGATAGCTCTTTTGTAGGACATGGAGAAAGAGCCATGGATCTTCTTGCCCTAGTACATACTGATGTGTGAAGCCCATTTGATGTGTCAGCTAGAGGCAACTTTGTGTACTTCATAACCTTTACCAATGATTTATCTCGGTATGGGTATGTGTATCTTATGAGACATAAGTCTGAAGTTTTTGAAAAGTTCAAAAAATTTAGACATGAAGTAGAAAAGCAAAC
Source organism: Cocos nucifera (assembly GCA_006176705.1). NCBI lineage: Eukaryota > Viridiplantae > Streptophyta > Magnoliopsida > Arecales > Arecaceae > Cocos > Cocos nucifera. The sequence goes on from QRFJ01005653.1 coordinate 12,086, forward strand.
TAAAAATCCCATTAAGATTTTTTGATCAGATTGAGGAGATGAATATCTTAGTCAAAAATTTTTAGACTATCTCAAGAAAAATGGCATAGTCTCTCAATGGACTCCACCTGGAACTCCTGAACTCAATGGGATTTCAGAATGGAGGAACCAGACCCTATTAGATATGGTCCAATCTATGATGAGCTTTACAGACCTTTCTAATTTTCTTTGGGAACACAGTCTCTTAACTGCAATATACTTATTGAATAGGATTCCTTCTAAAATCATTCCTACCACACCGTATGAGATATGGCATGGTAAGAAATCAAGTCTGAGTCATCTCAAAATTTGGGCTTGTCCGACTCATGTCAAAAGACAACAAGCGGACAAGTTGGACTATAGGTCCTTTAGAGCTTGATTTATAGGATATCCTAAAGAGTTATTAGGATATTATTTCTACATTCCATAAGATCACAATGTGATTATGAGTCGACATGCCATCTTTCTTAAAAAATAGTTTATTTAAGATAGCGGCATTGAAAAGTAGACCAAGCTCGAGGAGAAAGTCTCACAAGAGCAACGAGCTAAGGACCAAATAGAACCAAATTAGGTTTAGCCAATACAATCACTACCTCCTCCACCTCATATATCGAAAAGGATTTTTATCCCCTTAAGAGGTACCTAGGTACTATTTCAGAGAAAGTAGAAAAAATATTTTCTCATAGGTGATGGGGTTCATGGTGATGATCCCAAAACCTATAATGAGGTGATATCGGATATCGACTCCGAGAAATGGTTAGAGGCAATGAAGTCAAAAATTGACTCGATGCACTCAAACCAAGTCTGAACCTTAGTAGATCCACCAGAAGGTATAGTATCTATTGGGTGTAAATGGATCTACAAGAGAAAGATTGATGCAGATGGGAATGTAGAGACATTCAAAGCTAGATTAGTGGCAAAAAGAGTATAGTTAACGTGAAGGCATTGACTATCAGGATACTTTTTTGCTAGTAGCTATGCTAAAATCCATCCGCACATTGCTTGCTATTGCAGCCTATTTTGATTATGAAATATGGTAAATGGATGTGAAAATGGTGTTCTTAAATGGATACCTTGAGGAAGATATCTATATGGAATAGCCACTAGGTTTCACATCCAGTGATGCTGATCATAAGGTATGCAAGCTACAAAGATCCATATATGGACATAAGCAAGCATTTCGAAGCTAGAATACTCATTTTAATGATGTGATCAAATTATTTGATTTCATCAAGAACGAGGAGGAACCATGTATCTTCAAAAAAGTCAGTGGGAGTACTATTGTATTTCTCATATTGTACGTCGATGATATCCTTCTTATTAGGGATGATATTCCTATATTGACCATAGTTAAAATATGGTTATCCAAAGAATTCTCCATGAAAGACCTAGAAGAAGCATCCTTGATTCTAGGAATTAAGGTCTATAGAGATAGACCGAATAGGATGCTTGGACTTTCATAGAAGATGTATATAGAGAAAGTGCTAAAGAGGTTTAGCATGAAAAACTCTAAGAAGAAATTAGTACCTTTCAGACATGGCATTCATCTCTCCAAGAAGATGTGCCCTAGTACATCTGAGGAGATAGAATGCATGAGCAAGATTCCTTATGCTTCAGCAATAGGGAGCCTCATGTATGCCATGTTATGTACACGTCCTGATATAGCCCATGCTGTGAGTGTCACGAGTAGATATCAGTCGAATCTAGGTGAAGAACACCAAACTTCTATGAAATATATCCTTAAGTACTTGAGAAGAACTAAGGATATATTATTGGTTTTTGGTAATGGAGAACTTCAAGTCTAGGGGTATACAGACTTCGATTTTATGACCGATGTAGATGATCAAAAGTCGACATCTAGAAGTCTATTTGTGTGTAATAGTGGTGTTGTCAGTTGGAAGAGTATCAAGCAAATAGTGATAGCAGATTCCACAATGGAAGTAGAGTACATCGTTGTGTCAGAAGCTGCAAAGGAGGCATTCTCATACAAGAAGTTTACCGTAGAGATTGGAGTGATGCCATCAGATGCCATTCCTCTATAATGCAACAACAATGGCACCATAGCTCTTGCTAAGGAGCCAAGGTCTCACCAGAAATCCAAGCACATCGAGCGGTGATACCACCTCATCTATGATTACCTAGAGAAAGGTTACGTCAAGGTCAAGAGAGTCAACTCTGTAGACAATGCGACAGACCCACTCATAAAGTCTTTGGGCCAACAGAAGATCAAAGCCCACCTTGAGAAGATGGGACTTAGATTTATAGCCAATTAGCTTTAGGTCAACTGGAAGTTTATTAGATATGTGTACCCTAGAAGCCAGAATTGGCTGACACTTGTTATACACTTCTAAGGGCAAAATTATAATTTTGACTATAAATAATAAAATGGGTTATTTTCTATCATAATGTGTATTTAGTGTCTATGATACATCCCTTGAGTTAATGGCAATGATAATTCTTATTTTCAAGAGTTGAAAATTTAAGTCATGAATTTTCATTATTAACTCATAAAATGCTTTGACCGCAGGATCATCATGAGGATGGTGATTGATCCGTAAGGTTGGTGTACAATTGCTTCTTTATAGTAGATGAGTCTTAAGTCTACAATGTAGAGACATTAGGAGCAAGAGTACAGATACTCATTAGAGAACGAGAAAACTAAGCATGACCACCTCGAGTAGTGATAAGAAAGTCTACCTTCTCATCGATGACTGGCTCGAAGCTGTAGTGGTGTGTCTAGTTCTTTGACCTGAGGTGCATTGGCAGTTCACCTTGAGGGTGTTATAGTTTGACTACACCATGACTCGATCTCCTAGCCATCTAGAATCCTGAGGTGTATGTTGGCTATAGCATATTCATTGTAGGAAGTGGATTATACCAAGAGGGAATCTATCTACCTCGATAGATGAGGAGCAGCCCTATGATGATCATGAGAATCAAGTCCATAAGCCCATGGCCATGGCAGAGTGAAATGATAGAAAGAGTTTCTATTAAGATTTTCACATCGAACTTGAATTGAATGATTAATTCATATGACGGAAATTAGGGTTTGACGAGTTTACCTTAACCCTAAACCAATCGGGACTCAAGATAGAAGAACCTAATCACACATGTAACTGCACCGAGAGGTTCATTTTCAGTTCTGATTGGTTGCCACCATATACTGTTAGATGTCACTGATGGATTTTGGGAGCAATTAAAATAATTTGGATGATTGATCAATCTAGTTGTCTGGATCAGAAAAGTTCTGATCCATTGGAAGGTGTTTCAATGATGTCGATGATAGAGATCGGATATTTCTCATTACCATACAGAATTGAACCTAACTGGATCACACAAATAAGGGTTTCGATCTGGATATCATCAATTAGACTAATCCAGATCAATTGATTTGAAAGATTTAATTAGATTCAATGAAATCGTGCTAGCACACGATTGAGCCTAAAGTTCTCCTTCAACAATCATTAAATATTGTCTGGACTGAGCCAATTGTATTTGGACTCACTCAGGTATCTTTACTTGGTCTGGCTAGAGCTTGTTCAGATCAGAAAAATATTGTCTTAATTTATGAGATAAATTTGAGACAACACTTGCCATTTTCCATCACCTGCTAGTTCTTATCTTTTGACTTTGGTCAAACGGTGACCTTTGATTCTTAGACATCTGTCCATATATCATGCATCCATAGGAGAGCAGATGCAGATTTGTCCCCCTACTAGAAAGAGGAAAGGAGGGAGTGCATGCCTAGGGAGGCGTGCACCCAAGGATAATGATGCCTGGAGTCCCATACAGATGGGACTCCAGGTTGCTTCATGGAATAAACTTAGGTGGCGCCTATGACTCTACTTTGACCAGTCTTGGTACCACCTAAGGATGTTGGAGAGGGGCTCTCATCTGATTGGATCAAGTGATGTCATCCCACCAATCAGATTTAGATCTAATTGCACCAAGAGACATGATTAGCTGGGATGATATGGCACTGCATGGTGCAGCAAGGTCTATATAAACCCTATTTGTGCCTAGGTTTAGAGAGGTTCTCCCCTTGCCCATGCCACAGCCATCTCCCTCTCTCCTCCATGCCTACCTTTGATCCTCTCTTTGCTCCCCACGTCCAAGGGGCTTTGGGCTTTTGTTTGGTGAGATCTAGGTAAGAGAAAGACGACAAGAAAGGAAGAAGGCAGCACCGCTGCAAGAGACGACATTGGATCTTCAAAAGTTATTTTGAAGACCTTCAAGATCAGATCTAGATCTAATCATTAAAAAAAATATTGAGAAGAAGGAGATATCCAAATCTTGTTCGAGTGAATACCGGTAGAGGCCAGGTGATTGCTTGGCTACATCCAGAATCTCAGGCAATCAACAAGATCATCATAGGATAATAAGATTACCCAAGAACAAGGTATAAATCAAATTTAATTTAATTTAATTTATTTTATTTTATTAGATCTATCAAATTAGATCTAAAAAGTATCAAATTTAATTTAGATCTAAGAAAAAAAAATTTAAAATATTTTTCTTAGTCAAATCAGATTTGAACAAACCTGACCTGGGAAACAGATTTTTTCCTTCATGGTGCCTATGGAACCCCCATGCCTAAGGGCCCTTTTCCTCTGATTTTTGCACACCCCAAACCTCTCCTAAATATGTATATTTCATGAAGAAATTAGAACAAAATTCATCCAATAAATATATAACAAGAAGAGTCCAAGTTAGATCAAAATCCTAGACTAGGAATATCCAAACATGGGAAGTTGTTGGGGCGCCCAACTCTTGGGCACCTCCTCCATAATTATTGGCGTAGACCAGCAAGGCAGGGTGCACAAGAAAGGAGATTATTTTAATGGAATAAGAGAAAAATTAATTAAAAGAGGGGGCAGCACTCAAGGGAAGTTGTTTTGGTCAACAAGGATTCTATCTAATAGAATCCTAAGCAAAACTAACTCCTATTTTGACTTGGTCTTCCAACAAATTACCTTATGAGAAAAGGAGGAGAGAAAGAGGGTGTGAGAAGTCATGGAAGTGGAGAATTTTTACATAAGAAATAAAATAAAAAGGGCATGGGGCATGATGATTATGTGGTGCAAGTGATAGGAAGTCCTAGTCACACTAGGACTCCTATTTTGACTTGGTCAAACAAGATCTTTTAACCAAATAAAATCAAGATTAAACTAACCCAATTAAATAAGACCCTAACCCATTTATGAACTTAATTAAATTATATTAAATTAAATTTAATTCTAATTTATTTTTTAATCAAATTAGAAAATTGGGTTAATATGAATCCTAGTTAGACTAGGACTAGTTCTTCCTTGCACTTGGTTTATCCAATAAACCAATTGAATTGATCCAATCAAGCCCAAACCAAATCTAATTAAATAATATTTAATTAAACTTAATCTCAGCCTATTGGCTTAATCAAATTAAGCTAATTAGCAATTCAATTACTAATTGATCCTCCTATAATACTTGCACTAGGTTAAACACCTATCGTATTGATTGTTTAACCCTAGAACGATTCTTAATCATTGATCAACCATTCGATCAGATTGTAAGCTCTAATGTATGTGACCTCATAGGTCCAAACCTAAGTCGATAGTATAGAAATAAATTTCTATACCAATCGAAGTGACCATGTAGCAATGATATCTGACGGTCGGATAGGTTGAAGGTGTAGAACACCATCCTTAGAACCCATGTAGATATAGTTTCCATATAATTCATCCCCTTGACCACAATGCTCATAGGACACCTCAGAGTTCAACTATTAACTCTGATCAGGTTGTCCACCTTGTATTTTAAAATATCAAATCCATCTGATGGATTACCCTGGCCAAGATTTTGCTGTATTGAAATATAGTGATACATTCTTCTCCAACTCTTAGAGTGGTCAATTCCATCTTGATCACACTCCAACTTTGCAAGTAATTGACTGTGCTCAAAAGCCTTTCATTGCTAAATCAGAAATTTAGTTAGTTTGATATCAAAGAACAGTGAGTTGCTTGCAAATCACTGAGGGATCTCAGGTTAAAGGGATACTTATACCTATAACCCATCAGAGATATTCTCGACAGCCAAATGCTCTGGAGTTGGTCACGTTTAATGACGATGTACCCATACATCTCACTTATATGCCATACCAGTGTCTCCATACTTCTTGGTTAAGAGGACAACCAACCTATACGACATATAGCGACCTATGCTCGATAGACGTTGTTGTTCTAATTAACAGCCTATCATTTGATCGTGAATAAATTTAAGGACTAATTGATAAATCTTCTCTTTATCAAAACTAAACGGTCCTAAGGACTTCATCACAATAATGAAGTTCATTAGAAGATGTAAACTTATGATGAAAAAGATGCCAAAATATTTTTATTAATTAATAAATTAATTATAATTAGAAAATAGCTCAACCGTCGGTAGACTGACGATTGGCTTTGAAACATAATTCCCAGCATTCAGTGAAGGTCAAAGCTTACTAATTAGATTTTTGGAAAAAAATTAAAATTACTAGAAGTTATTTGGTGAAGCAATTGGTTATGAACTGAAGGAAAAATCCTATTTTTTTGGCACAAGATTGTTCAGATCTGATTGGATCTGAAGAAATATTTTAAAATTTTTTTGTATGATCCTAATTAGATCTAAGATATCTTAGATCTGATCCTAAAGATTTGATATTAAAAATTTTTAAAAAAATAAATCTAATTTAATTTCATATCATTATTTTGGGTAATTTGATTGCCTTACGATGATCCTGATTGATCCTGAGTTTCTAGAAGGAGCGACGCACGTGCTTGACCTCTATAGGTGTCCACTTGGGTAGGATTTGAAGGACTTTTTCTTTTGAATCACCTCTTCAAAAGTCAAATTTGGATCTAATCTTAAAGTTCTTCAAAACTTCTTTGAAGAAGCAGTGGTTGTCTCTTTCAGTAGTGCTGCCTTGTTCCTGATCTGGGTACCTTTCTTCCTTGGATTGCACTTGAACCTATGCCCAAATCCTTTGTGTGTGGTGAGGAGAGATAGAGGATCAGAGGGAGGTATGGAATAAAGGAGGGCAGCCTTGCGATGTGGTGAAATGAAGAAGCTCTTTTACCCTAGGCACAAATAGGGTTTAAATAGACCATGTTGCGCCATGCAGTGCTACATCATCCTAGCCAATCAGAGGCCTTCATTCAATCAGATCTAAATATAATTGGTGAGATGATGTCATCTGATCTAATCGGATAAGAGTCCCTAAAAAATCCACATAGGTGGCACCAACACTGGATAAACCAGAAGTCTTTGGTACCTAGGTGTTTAAACCCATCAAGAAACCCTGGAGTCCCATCTGTATGGGACTCCATCTCTTATCCACATGGGGTGCATGCCTAGGGTGGCATGCACCCTCTCTCTTGCCTCTTTTAGTAGGGGGACAACAACCCTAGGTGCTCTCTTATTGGCACATGACACATGGCCCGATGTCCAAGTGTCCAGGGTCAACTGTTGACCTTTGTTAAAAAATAGAAATTAACAGGTGACAGGAATTGGCAGGTGTTGTTTTAAATCTATCTAATGAATTAAGATAATTCTTTTTTGATCTAGACAAGCTCCAATCAAACTAAAATGAGATTTTTGAGGGAGCCTAAATAAATTTGGCTCAACCGAGACAAACCAAAATGATTACAAAAGGAGAATGTTAGGCACGATTTTCTTGAACCTAATTGAATCTAATCCAAATCAATTGAACTAGGTTAGTCCAATTGATAACATCCAGATCCAAATCCTTGTTTGTATGATCTAGTTAGGTTTAGTTCCATATGGTAATGAGACAAGTAGTGATCTCTATTATCATCGACATCATCGAAACATCTTTCGATGGACCAAAACTTTTTTTGATTTATACAATTAGAATGATTGATCATCTAAATCATTTTAATTGCTCCCAAAATCCACCAGTGACACCTAGAAGTATATGCTGGCAATCCATCAAAATCGAAAGTGAATATTTTGGTGCAGCTACTTGTGTGATTTTGTTCTTCTATCTTGAGTCCGAATAGCATTAGGGTTAAGGTGAACTCATCAAACCCAATATCTATCATATGAATTAATCATTCGACTCGAGTCCAATGTGAAACTCTAATAGAAACTCTTTCTATCATCTTCGCTCTACCATGGCCATGGGCTTAAGAACTCAATCTCATGATTATCATAGGACTGCTCCTCATCTATCGAGATAGCTATATCTTCTATTGGTGCAATCCAATTCCGACAATGAACATGCTAATTTCGAATGGCTAGGAGATAGAGTTATGGTGTAGTTAAACTATAACACCCTCAAGGTGAACTATCGATGCACCTCAGATCAAAGAATTAGATACACCACTACAGTAATGAGTCAGTCATCGATGAGAAGGTTGACTTTCTTATGACTGCTCGAGGTGGTCATGCTTAGTGTCCTCATTCTCTAACAAGTACCTATACTCTCGCTCTAGTGTCTCCATACCATAGACTCAAGATACATCTATCCTAGAAAAGCGATCATACACTAACCTTCTGAATCACCAGCCTCGTGATGATCCTACGGTCGGAATCTATTTACGAGTTAATTATGATAATTTTTATCTTAAATTTTTAACTTTTGAAAATATGAATTTTTACTACCATTAACTCAAAGGATGTATCATAGATACTTTAAATACACACTGTGATAGAAAATAATTCTTTTATTAATTTATATTTAAAATTATAAAATTATTTTTTATAGTGTATTACAAGTGTTTAGCCAATTTGGCTTCTAGTGCACACATCTAACAAACTCCCACTTGATCTAAAGCCTATTGGCTACAAATTTAAGTCCCATCATCTCAAGATGGGCTTCGATCTTATGCTGGCTTAATGGCTTTATTAGCGGGTCAGTCGTATTATCTGCAGTATCAACTCTCTTAACCTCAACATATCCCTTCTCAAGGTAATCACAAATGAGGTGGTATCGTCTCTCGATGTGCTTGAATTTCTGATGAGACCTCGGCTCCTTAGCTAGGGCTATGGCACCACTATTATCGCAGTATAGAAGGACGACATCAGATGGCATCACTCTAAGTTCTGCAACAAACTTCTTGTACCAGAATGCCTCTTTTACAGTCTTCGACATAGTGATGTACTCTACTTCCATGGTGGAGTCTGCTATCACCGTCTGCTTAGAACTCTTTCAACTAACATCTCCACCATTATAAATAAATAGACTTCCAAATGTCGACTTTCGATCATCTATGTCGGATATGAAATCTGAGTCTGTATACCCCTGAACCTGGAGTTCTCCATTACCAAAGACTAGAAACATATCCTTAGTTCTTCTCAAGTACTTAAGGATACATTTCACAGAAGTCTAGCACTCTTCGCCTAGATTTGATTGATACCTGCTCGTGACACTCACAGCAGGAGCAATATCAGGTCGTGTACATAGCATGGCATACATGAGGCTCCCTATTGTTGAAGCATAAGATATCTTGCTCGTGCGTTCAATCTCCTCAGCTATGCTAGGGCACATCTTCTTGGAGCGATGAATGCCATGTCTGAAGGATACTAAACTCCTCTTGGAGTTTTCCATGCTGAACCTTTTCAGCACCTTCTCTATGTACATTTACTGTGAGAGACCCAACATCCTATTCAGTTTATCCCTATAGACTTTAATTCTCAGAATGAAGGATGCCTCTCCTAGATCTTTCATAGAGAACTCCTTAAAAAACTATATTTTGACTGTAGTCAACATGAAAATATCATTTTCAATTAGGAGGATGTCATCCACGTACAGTATAAGGAAGACAGCAGCACTCCCACTGATCTTTTTGAAAATACATGACTCCTCCTCATCTTGATGAATCCAAATGATTTGATTACATCATTGAAACAAGCATTCTAGCTCCGAGATACTTGCTTAAGTCCATATATGCATCTTTGTAGCTTGCATACCTTGTGATCATTATCACTGGATGTGAAATCCAGCAGTTATTTCATATAGATATCTTCCTTAAGATATTCATTTAAGAATGTCATTTTCACATCTATCTATCATATTTCATAATCAAAATAGGCTGCAACAGCAAGCAATGTGTGGATGGATTTGAGCATGGCTACTGACGAAAAAATATCCTGATAGTCAATGCCTTCGCGCTGACTATATCCTTTCGCTACAAGTCTTGCTTTGAATGTCTTTACATTTCCATCGGCACCTATCTTTCTCTTGAAGATCTATTTACATCCAATATGTACTATACCTTTAGGTGGATCTACCAAGGTTCAAACTTGGTTTGAATGCATTGAGTCAGTCTCTAACCTCATTGCCTCTAACCATTTTTTAGAGTCGATATCTGATATCACCTCATCATAGTTTTTGGGATCATCACCATGAATCCCATTTTCTATGAGGAATATTTTCTCTACGTCTTCTGATATAGTACCTAAGTACGATTTAGGAGGATGAAAAATTCTACTTGATCTATGAGGTGGAGGAGGTAGTATTTGGGTTGGCTCAATCTGTTGGGTTCCATAGGTTTCTTAGCTCATTTCTCAATAAAGACTTTCTCCTTGAGTCTAGCCTGCCTTCTGATGCCACCATCTTGAATAAACTATTTTTCAAGAAAGATGGTATGTCAACTCATAATCACATTATGATCTTCTAGAAGATAGAAATAATATCCTAATGACTCTTTAGGATATCCAATAAACTGAGCTCTAAAGGATGTAGACTCTAATTTGTCCGCCTGTTGTCTTTTGACATGGGCCGAACAATCCTTAATTCTGAGATGACTTAGACTTGGTTTTTTATCATGCCATATTTTATATGGTGTGGTAGGAATAGTCTCAAAGAAAACTCTATTCAGTAAATATATAGTGGTTATCAGACTATGTCTCCAAAGAAACTCAAAAAGATTCATGAAACTCATCATGGATCGGACCATATCTAATAGGATCTGATTTTTCTGTTCTGAAATCCTATTGAGTTGAGGCTTTCCAGATAGAGTCCATTAAAAGACTATGCCATTGTCCTTAAGATAGTATAAAAATTCCTAACTAAGTTATTGGCCTCCTCGATCTGATCGAAGAATCTTAATGGATTTTTCTATTTATTTTTCTACTTCGTGTCTGAATTTTTTGAACCTTTCAAAGCTTCAGACTTATGTTGCATCAAATACACATACCCATATCGAGATAAATCATCGATAAAGATGATGAAGTAGACATAATTATTCCTAGCTAGCATATCAAATGGGCCGCATACATCAGTATGCACTAGGGCAAGCTGGTCTGTGGCCCTTTTCCCATGTCCTACAAAAGGGAGCTTGGTCATTTTGCCATGAAGGCATGATTCATAAATTGGATATGACTCAAAAGTCAATGGACTCAATAGCTTGAATTTCTCCAATTTGTTAATTCTATCTTCAGCTATATGACCTAGCCTAAGGTGCCATAGATACCTATCATTTAGACTATCCCTAGGTCGCTCTGATCCTATGGCATTCACGTTTTGCTCGATATTAAAAATAGAAATATCAATATGTAATTGGTAGAGATCATTTATAAGAAAATCACTTATAATTTTATTTCTTTTATAAAGAATATTACAATGGTCCTTAAGAAAACTAATCACATAGCCTTCTTATGCTAAACATGAAATAAAAATAAAATTTTTACTTGCTGCAGGCACATAAAAATAGTCCCTAAGATCTAAATTTGATCCAGATGGTAATCACAGAGGGTAGGTTTCTATGGCTACAGTAGCAACTCTTGGTTCGTTCCTGATGCGTAGGATCATCTCACCATCCCTCATCCTCCTACTATCCTTAAGACCCTGCATAGAAGTGCATAAGTGAGCACTAGAACCAGAGTCAAACATCCAACTAGATGTAGAAGAAATCGTAAGATTAGATTCTATAACTAGCATACCTCCAGAAGGACCTGCCATCTTTTTGTTCTTTAGGCTGGCTAGGTGCAAATGGCAGTTCCTCTTTCAATGGCCATCAGTATTAAATAAAAATATTTTTCTTTATCAGCGGCCTTCTTCTTCGGCTCTGCCTTCTTCTTCTTCCCCCCATCCACCATCTGCTTCTTCACGGACTTCTTTTTCTTTTCAGAAGATTTTTTCTTGGAGAAAGGTTGCTCCACAGCAAGTACTGGGCATTTAGAACCTTTCATAGAAAGCTCAATAGTAACCAGCATGTTCATAAGATCAGCCAAGGTATTCTGAAGTTTATGCATATGGTAGTTCATGATGAACTAATTATACGCATCAGTCAAGGATAGCAGAATTATATCAATCTGTAGATCTTGATCTAACTTGACACCAAACTTTCAAGCTCTTCTAAGTCCTTGATCATCATCAGATAATGATCTTGGAGTGACTACCCATCACGTATCTAAGCCTTAAACAGTCTCTTAGTGACTTGATATTTGGCTGCGTGACTCTGTTCACCAAACAACTCTTGTAGGTGAGCCAACATTTGACGGCTAGTCTTAATATCTTCATGTTGATGCTGAAGCTCATTAGATATTGAGCCCAACATATAATACTTGACTTTATTATCTTCATCCATCCACTTCTCAAGAGACGCTCTCTAATCAGCGGATCGATGGGCTAGTAAGGTGGAAGGATACTATTCCAACACATGAGCCAACTCTCGAAATTCAAAATAATTTTAAAGTTTTGGAGCTAATCCTTGTAGTTGGGTCCGATCAGTCCATGGGTGTCCAGGATGCGGGCTAGTGGATTGGACATAGACATCTTCATGTAGAAAGTCAAAGTTTCTAGTTATATTTTATAATTAGATTTAACCAATTTATTTAGGAGTTTTATTTTTAAATAAATTAGGCTCTCAGTATTTACTCAAATTCCTACGCACTCTTGGTAGAGATGCAAAAGTTGCCATGATTATTGATTTCTGATGGATGGTGCGGTCCCATCGAATGGCTCATCACCTCACCTAATAGTTATTGGTGATGGATCAATCGATGAGTGGATAACTCTTGTCCAATGATTCTCTAATCATGGTGCATCCAAACCTGATCTCTAATTCATGAATCTCACCATGTCTGAAATATTGATCCACTTTTTATTTAAGTCAGACCCATCATTTGCATGAATTGGATTCCTAATTGGATTCCTCATCGAATCCAAAATATTGAGCCCAACCCATCCTTCAACCCATAGCATCCAATGCCTAATAGACATAGTTGCGTCTTCCTAGTGCAACTGAACCACTATATCCAGTCAAGAACAATCAACCCCGGGAATGGCCTGCACATTTACAATGGTGGAAGATCTTAGACTTAATATTTTCTTAGAAAGATTTAATTTAGATCTCTTTAAACTTGACTTGACTTAGTCATAACAATTATGACTAACCTAGTGGCATGGATTGGCTCGAATTATCAGCCACCTCAAATCAGAATTGGGTTGACACAAATGGCCAAGTAAGTGAGACTGATGGAAGGAATATGCCATTAACTCGACAAGAATGTATTCAGGTCGAGTGACTTCCAATTAAAAATCATTCGATCGTATCTACCAGACTTACCTTAGACATTAAATTATGAAATCAGAACCAATTGGATTAGCTTACAATCCAAGCTCGAACTGCGAAGCCAAATTACGTCTTGACTTGATCGAGTCACATTTTAATGTGATTCGTTCTTGATCCAAACTTAATCCTATTAGGCTGGTCAAATCTAAGCTTTCTTTGATCCCACCTAACCAACTCTTGATTCGGTTTGATCAACCATTAGACCTAATTGAGCTACCTAAGTCAGAATCTAATTTTATGAATATATCTTAGATCTAAAAATTTATAATTTTTAGATAAAATTAATTTCATAATCTTAATTCTAAATTAAGTGTTGGGTTCATCAATAAAACATGTAATAAAATTCTAGGATTTCAGGATCTAGGATTTTACAGAAAAATAAGTTTTAATTTCTAATAAGAACGAACGCACAGCACCCCTACACATCATAAGAACACCCCATCAAATGAAAGGAGAGGATCTTTAAACTCTACTTTATTCTTATGACTGAATGGCCAAGGAGAACATCTTAATCAAAAATATAATTTCTATTACAAAACTAGTTAGATCTAAATTATATATCGCATATACAATTAATGATCTAACTTATACATGTTTTGCATACATCTCATGTATCATTACTAAATTAAACTTTCATGCTTTTAGATCTGAAATATCACATATAATATCTAAAAGATAGAATTTAAAATTGATCATATCAAAAATAAAATTATTCTAGATATTTTATAGAACTATTCTATAACTAGTCTAAGCATGCATCTTTCATATCTCATATGAATAAAATAAAAATAAAAAATTTTATTTTTTATTTTTAGATTTGATTATAATAATTATAAAATCAAAAAAATAAAAATAAATTAGATCTAAAATTATATTTAATTAATTTATTAATATAATTATACTAGACTACATATAGAACTATTCTATTCCCAGTCTAGTCATGCATCTCATACATTATAGATCTAAATCATAAAATTTTTAATTTTTTGATTTTAGATCTAATCATATCTGATGTGACATCTAAAGTCCTTTAATATCATATCATAAATAATAATTAAATTAGGTCTAAAATAGATCTGATGAACTATCAACCTGGCTTTAATACCAGTTGAAGAAAAAATTCTATTTTCCTAGCACAGGATCATTCAGATCTGATTGAATCTCAAGAAATATTTTAAAAAAATTTTTACAATCCTAATTAGAACTAAGACATCTTAGATCTAATCCTAAAGATCTAACATTAAAAATTTAAAATAAAATTAAATCTAATTTAATTTTATACCTTTATTTTGGATAATCAGATTATCCTACGATGATCTTGATTGATCCTGAGCTTCTAGAAGGAGCTATGCATGTGCTTGGCCTCTACTTATGTCCACTCGGATAGGATATAGAGGTCTTCTTCTTCTAAATCATCTCTTCAAAATTAGATATAGATCTGATATTGAAGTTCTTCAAAACTTCTTTGAAGAAGTAGCGGTCGTCTCTTTCAGCAGTGCCGCCTTCTGTTAGATATGTGTGCCCTTGAAGCCAGATTGGCTGACAGTTGTAATACACTTCTAAGGATAAAATTATAATTTTAACTATAAATAATAAAATATATTATTTTCTATCACAGTGTGTATTTGAAAGTATCTATGATACATCTGTTGAGTAAATGGTAATGATAATTCATATTTTCAAGAGTTGAAAATTTAAGACATGAATTTTCATTATTAACTCATAAAATGCTTTCGATCGTAGGATCAACATAAGGATGGTGAATGATCTGAAAGGTTGATGTACGATCGCTTCTTTAGGATAGATAAGTCTTGAGTCTATGGTGTAGAGGCACTGGAGCGAGAGTATAGGTACTCGTTAGAGAACGAGGACACTAAGCATGACTACCTCGAGCAGTCATGAGGAAGTTTGCCTTCTCATTGGTGACTGGCTCAAAATTGCAGTGGTGTGTCTGATTCTTTGATCTGAGGTACATCGGCAGTTCATCTTGAGGGTGTTGTAGTTTGACTATACCATAATTCGGTCTTCTAGCCATTTGGAATTCTGAAGTGTATGTGGCTATAGCATGTTCATTATAGTAATTGGATTGCACCAATAAGGGATCTATTTACCTCGGTAGATGAGAAGTAGCCCTATGATAATCATAAGAATCAAGTCCATAAGCCCATGGCCATGGCAGAGTGAAATAATAAAAAGAGTTTCTATTAGAGTTTTCACATTGGACTTGAATCAAATGATTAATTCATATGATGAATATTATGGTTTGATGAGATCACCTTAATCCTAATCTGGTTGGAGCTCAAGATAAAGGAACTTAATCACATAGAAAACTGCACTGAGAGATTCACTTTTAGTTCTGATGGATTGCCACCATATGCTGCTAGGTGTCACTGGTGGATTTTGGAAGCAATTAGAATGATTTGGATGATTCATCATACTAGTTGTCTGAATTAGAAAAGTTCTGATCCATCGAAAGGTGTTTCGATGATGTCGATGATAGAGATCATGACATATCCCAATACCTTGCGAAACTGAACCTAACTAGATCACATAGACAAGGGTTTGGATTTGGATATCATCAATTAGATTAACCCAGTTCAATTGATTTGAATAAGATTCAATTAGGTTCAAGAAAATGGTGCTAACAGACGATTGAGCCTAATGTTTTCCTTTAACAATCACTAAAACTTGTCTCGACTAAGCCAAATATATTTGGACTCCCTCAGAAATCTTTACTTGGTTTGACTGAAGCTTGTCCAGGTCATAAAAGGATTGTCTTAATTTATGAAATAAATTTAAGATAATACCTACCATTTTTCATCACCTGCTAAATCTTGTCTTTGGATTTTGGTCAAATATTGACCTTTGATACTTAGACATCTACTCATGTGTCATGCACCCATAGGAGAGAACCTTGGACCTTGTCCCCCTACTAAAAGGTAGACAGGCAAGGGGTGCATGCCTAGGGAGGCATGCACCCGATGAGGATAAGATTTGGAGTCCCATACAAATGGGACTCCAGTTGCTTCAAGGGTTTAAATTAGGTGGCACCAAGGAGACTTGTTTGATCCAGTCTTAGCACCACCTAAGCAGAGTTTTGAGAGACTCTAATCTGATTAGATCAGATGATATCATCCCATCAATTAGATTTAGATCTGATTGCACAAAGAGCCATGATTGGCCAGGATGATGTGGCACTGCATAGCACAGTAGGATCTATATAAACCCTATCTACACCTAGAATAGAGAGCTTCTGCCTTTAGCCCATGCTATAAAGCTTTTCTCCCTTCTTCTCCATGCCACCCTCTAGTCCTCTCTCTCCTCTCCATGCCCAAGAGATTTTGGACATGAGTTAGGTGCGATCCAAGCAAGTGAAAGGCGAAAGGAAAGGAAGAAGGCAGCACTGCTGCAAGAGATAATGGTTGTTCTTCAAAAGAATTTTTGAAGACCTTCAAGATCAAATCTAGATCTTATTTTTGGAGAATTGATTGAGAATGAGAAGATCTCTAGATCCTATCTGAGTGGACATCGATAGAGGCCAGGTGCTTGCGTGGCTACATCCAGAACATCAGGTAAACATTGAGATCATCACAGGATAATTGGATTACCCAAAATAAAAGTATAATTAAATTTGATTTAATTTAATTTTTATTTTATTAGATCAATAAGATTAGATCTGAAGAGTCTCAGATCTAATTAAAATCTTAAAAAAAAATTTTTGAAATATCCCTCTTGATCCAATCAGATCTAAACGAACCTCACCCACGAAACAAGGATTTTTCCTTCAACTGGTATCAGAGCCAGGTTCCAAAATTTATTAGATCTAATTTTAATTTATTTTTAATATAATAATTAGATGATTTTAGATGTCACATGAGATGTGATTAGATCTAAAATTAGAAAATTAAAAATTAAACAATCTAGATCTAAGATATATGAGATGCATGACAAGACTAGGAATAGAATTATTCTATGTGCAGTCTAACATGATCATAATTTTAATTTAATTAATTATAATTTTTAGATCTTATTATTTATTATATTTTAATATTATAAATATTATAATTAGATTTAAAAAATAAAAAATAAATTTATTTAATTTATTCATATGAGATATGATAGATACATGTTTAGACTAGTTGTAGAATAGTTCTACAAAATTATGATATGATCAAATTTAAATCTTATTTTTTAGATATTTATAAGATAATTTAGATCTGAAAATATGTACGATATGATACATGAGATATATGCAAAATATATTTTTAGTTAGATTAATTTTTATATATGTGATATATGATGTAGATCTAACTAGTTTTGTAGATTTATCATGTCTTTTATTAAGGCATTTTTTTAGCCGTCCGATCATAAGAATGAAGTACGATTTAAAGGCCTTCTCCTTCCATTCAATGGGATGTTCTTATGATGTATAGGGGTGCTGCACGTTCATCCTTAATAAAAAATTTAAAACTTATTTTCTGCAAAATCCTAGATCCTGAAACTCTAGAATTTTATATACATATTTTATTTATGAACCCTAAACTTAATTAAGAATTAAGATTATGAAATAAATTAGGTCTAAAATTAAAAATTTTTAGATCAAAGACATATTCATAAAATTGGGTTCGGGCTTGGGTAGCTCAATTAGGTCTAGTGATTTATCAAACCGAATCAAGAGTTAGTTAGATGGGATCAAGAGTGCTTAAATTGACCAGCCTAATAGGATTAAGTTTGGGTCAAGATCGAGTCACGTGAGTGATCAATCAAGCTAAGACCTAATTAGGCTCAGTGGTTAAAGTCTGGATTATAGGCTAATCCGATTGATTCTGGCTCAATAATTTGGTGTCTAAGGTAAGTCTAGCAGATACGATCGACTGATTTTTAATTGAGAGCTACTTGACTCGAATGCATTCTTATCGAGTTAATGGCATATCCCTTCCATCGGTCTCACTTACCTGACCATATTTATCGACCCAGTTCTGATCTAAGGTGGTTAACAATCTAAGCTAACCCATGCCACTAGGTAAGTCATAATGGTTATGGCTATATCAAGTCAAGTTTAAAGAGACCTAAATCTAATCTCCCTAAGAAAAGATTAGTCATAATGGTTATGGCTATACCACTTGGTTAGTCATAATGGTTATGGATATGTCAAGTCAAGTTTAAAGAGATCTAAATCAAATCTTCCTAAGAAATCAGTAATCATGGAGATTTTCGCATCTCTATAGAGAAAGTGTAGGGATCCAAAAAAATAGTGAAAGCTAATTTATTTAAAAATTAAATTTCTAAATAAATTAGTCAAGTCTTAATTATAAAATCTAATTGAAAACTTTGACTCTCTATAGAAAACAAAAATGTCTGCGTCCAACCCACTAGCTCGTATCCTAGACACCCATAGACTAACCAAATCCAAATACGAGGATTGGCTTTGAAACTTCAAAATTATTTTAGGTTCTGAGAAGTTGACTCATATATTGGATCAGGATCATCCCATCTTACCAGCTCGTCCGTCCGCTAAACAGAGAGCATCCCTTGACAAATGAACGGATGAAGATAATAAGGCTAGATACTACATGTTGGGCTCGATGTCTAATGAGCTTCAGCGTCAACATGAAGATATCAAGACTATCCACCAAATGTTGGCTCATCTATAAGAGTTGTTTAGCGAACAGAGATGCACAGCCAAATATCAGATCACAAAATGACCATTTAAGGCTAAAATGTGTGATGGGCAATCAGTACAAGATCATTATCTGATGATGATCAAGGACTTGAAAGAGCTTGAGAAGCTTGGAGTGAAGTTGATTAGGATCTGCAAAATGATATAATTCTGCAATCCTTGACTGATGCATATGGGCAGTTCATCATGAACTATCATATGTATAAACTTCATAATACTCTGACCAAGCTTATGAATATGCTGGTTACCGCTGAGCTTTCTATGAAAGGTTCTAAAGGCTTCAGTTACTTGCTATGGAATGGACTTCTTCCAAGAAGAAAGTCTTTTTTGAAAAGAATGAAGAAGTCTGTATAAAAAAGCAAGAAGGTGGAAGGTAAAAAGAAAAAGAAAGGTAGAAGCTGAAGAAGAAGGATCGATTGACAAAGGAAAGTGTTTCCATTGCAACAGCTGACGGACCATTGGAAGCGGAACTGCCCTACTTACCTGGCCACCCTGAAGAACAAGAAGGAAGGTCCTTCTGGAGGTATGCTCGTTATTGAGTCTAACCTTACGGATTTCTTCTGCATCCAGTTGGGTGCTTGACTCTGGTTCTAGTGCTCATCTGTGCACTTTCATGCAGGGATCTTGAGGATAGCAGGAGGCTGAGGGATGGAGACATGATCCTACGCATTCGGTAATGGAGCAAGAGTTGCTGCAGTAGCCGTGGGAACATACCCTCTTCGATTACCATCTGGTTTAGACTTAGTACTTATGAAAGACTGTTATTATGTGCCTGCAGCTAGCAGGAATTTGATTTCTGTTTCATGCTTAGCACAAGAAGGTTATGTGATTCACCTTCTTTAAGGACCATTGTAACATTCTTTATGAAAGAAATAAAATTGCAAATGGTTTCCTTATTAATGGTCTTTATCAGTTACATATTGATGTACCTGTCTTTTAACTATCGAGCAAAACGTGAATGCCATAAGATCAAAATGACCTAGGGATAGTCCAAACGATAGGATATCTATGGCACCTGAGGATTAGGTCATATAGCAGAAGATAGGATTAACAAATTGGAGAAAAATGGGCTATTGAGTCCATTGACTTTTCCGAGTCATATCCAACTTGTGAATCTTGTCTTCAAGGCAAAATGACTAAACTCCCTTTTGTTGGACATGGGAAAGAGGGCCACAGATCTCCTTGCCCTAGTACATACTGATGTGTGCGGCCCATTTGATGTGCCGGCTAGAGGCAATTTTGTCTACTTCATTAACACCTTTACCGATGATTCTGTCTAGGTATGGGTATGTGTATCTTATGAGACACAAGTCTGAAGCTTTTGAAAAGTTCAAAGAATTCAGACATGAAGTAGAAAAAGCAAATTAAAAAACCCATTAAGGTTCTTTCGATCAGATCGAGGAGGTGAATACCTTAGCCGGGAATTCCTGAGACTATCTTCAAGGAAAATGGCATAGTCTCTCAATGGACTCCACCATTTGGAACACCTCAACTCAATGAGGTTTCAGAACGGAAGGAAATCGGACCTCTATTGGATATGGTTCGATCCATGATGAGCTTCACAGACCTTCCCTGATTTTCTTTGGGGACATTCAGTTTGTTAACTTGCAATCTATTTACTGAATAGGATTTCCCTCTAAAACCGTTCCTACCACACCGTATGAGATATGGCATGGTAAGAAACCAAGTCTGAGTCATCTCAAGAATTTGGGGATTGTCCGGCTCATGTCAAAAGATAATAAGCGGACAAGTTAGACTATAGGTCCTTTAGAGCTCGATTCATAGGATATCCTAAAGAGTCATTAGGATATTATTTCTACATTCCAGAAGACCACAATGTGATTATAAGTCGGCATGTCATTTTCTTAAAAAATAATTTATTCAAGATGGCAGTTTTGAAAAGCAGATTCAAGCTTCGAGGAGAAAGTCTTACAAGAGCAATGAGCTAAGGATCCTATATAACTAAATCAGGTTAACCCAATACAATCACTACCTCCTCCACCTTATAGATCGGAAAGGATTTTTCACCCCCCTGAGAGGTACTTAGGTACTATTTCAGAGAAAGTAGAGAAAATGTTCCTCATAGGTAATGGGGTTCATGGTGATGATCCCAAAACCTATGACGAGGCGATATCGGATATCGACTCTAAGAAATGGTTAGAGGCAATGAAGTCAGAAATTGACTCGATGCACTCAAACCAAGTCTGGACCTTGGTAGATCCACCTGAAGGTATAGTACCTATTGGGTGTAAATGGATCTACAAGAGAAAGATCGGTGCAGATAGGAATGTGGAGACATCCAAAGCTAGATTAGTGGCAAAAGGGTATAGTCAGCATGAAGGCATTAACTATTAAGATACCTTTTTGCCAGTAGCTATGCTAAAATCCATCCACACATTGCTTGCTGTTGCAGCCTATTATGATTATGAAATATGGTAAATGGACGTAAAAATGGCATTCTTAAATGGATACCTTGAGGAAGATATCTATATGGAACAGCCACTAGATTTCACATCCAGTGATGCTGATCACAAAGTATGCAAGCTACAAAGGTCCATATATGGACTTAAGCAAGCATCTCGAAGCTAGAATACTCATTTTTATAATGTGATCAAATTAGTTGGTTTCATCAAGAACGAGGAGGAACCATGTATTTTCAAAAGGATCAGTAGGAGTGCTATTATCTTCTTTGTACTGTATGTGGATGATATCCTCCTTATTAGGAATGATATTCCCATGTTCACCATAGTTAAAATATGGTTATCTAAAGAATTCTTTATCAAAGACCTAGGAGAAGCATCCTTCTTTCTAGGAATTAAGGTCTATAGACATAGACCGAATAGGATGCTAGAGCTTTCACAGAAGATGTATATAGAGGAAGTGTTCAAGAGGTTTAGCATGAAAAACTCCAAGAAGGGATTGGTACCCTTCAGACATGGCATTCATCTCTCCAAGAAAATGTGTCCCAACACATCTGAGGAGATTGAATGCATGAACACGATTCCTTATGCTTCAGCAATAGGGAGCCTCATGTACGCCATGTTATGTACATGACCTGATATAGCCCATGCTGTGAGTGTCACGAGCAGATATCAGTGGAATTCAGATGAAGAACACTGGACTTCTGTGAAATGTGTCCTTATATACTTAAGAAGAACTAAGGATATGTTGTTGGTTTTTGTAAAGGACCAGATCCAGGGGTATATAGACTTGGATTTTATGTCCAATATAGATGATCGAAAGTCGACATCTGGAAGTTTGTTTGTGTGTAATGGTGGTACTATCAGTTGAAAGAGTTTCAAGCAGATAATAATAGCAGATTCCACCATGGAAGCAGAGTACATCGCTACGTTAGAAGCTGCGAAGGAGGCATTCTGATACAAAATGTTTGCCACAGAGATTGGAGTGATGCCATCAAATGTCATTCCTCTGTACTGCGATAATAATAGTGCCATAGCCTTTGCTAAGAAGCCGAGGTCTCATCAGAAATCCAAGCATATTGAGCGATGATACCACCTCATCCGCAATTACCTTGAGAAATATTACATCAAGGTTAAGAGAGTCGACTCCGTAAACAATTCGGCAGACCCACTCACAAAGCTATTGGGCAAGCAAAAGATTGAAGTCCATCTTGAGAAGATTGGACTTAGATTTGTAGCCAATTGGCTTTAGGTCAAGTGGGAGTTTGTTAGATTTGTGTGCCCTTGAAGCTAGATTGGCTAACACTTGTAATACACTTCTAAGGATAAAATTATAATTTTTGTTAGATATATACGCCCTAGAAGCCAGAATTGGCTGACACTTGTAATACACTTCTAGGGGCAAAATTGTAATTTTGACTAAAATCAATAAATGGGTTATTTTCTATCATATATGTGTATTTAGTGTCTGTGATACATCCTTTGAGTTAATGGTAATGATAATTCATATTTTCAAGAGTTGAAAATTTAAGACATAAATAATCATTATTAACTCATAAATTACTCCTGACCATAGGATCATCACGAGGATGGTGATTGATCCGGAAGGTTGGTGTACAATCGCTTCTCTTTAGTAGATGAGTCTTGAGTCTACGGTGTGGAGACACCGGAGCGAGAGTACAGGTACTCGTTAGAGAACGAGGGCACTGAGCGTGACCACCTCGAGTAGTCATTAGGGAGTCTACCTTCTCGTCAATGACTGACTCGATGCTGCAGTAGTGTGTCTGGTTCTTTGACCTGAGATGCATCGGCAGTTCACCTTGAGGGTGTTATAGTTTGACTACACCATTACTCGGTCTCCTAGCCATATGGAACCCTGAGGTGTATGTTGGCTATGACATGTTCATTGTAGGAACTGGATTGCATCAAGATGGAATCTATCTACCTCGGTGGTAGAGGAGTAGCCCTATGATGATCATGAGAATCAAGTCCAGAAATCCATGGCCATGGTAGAGTGAAATAATAGAAAGAGTTTCTATTTAGATTTTCACATTGGACTCGAATCGAATGATTACATCATATGACAGAGACTAGGGTTTGACGAGTTCACCTTAACCCTAATCTGATCGGGGCTCAAGATAGAAGAACTTGAATCACACAGGTAGCTGCACCAAGAGGTTCGCATTCAGCTCTGATGGGTTGCCACCATATACTGCTAGGTGTCACTGGTGGATTTTGGGAGCAATTAGAATGATTTAGATGATCGATCATTCTAGCTGTTCGAATCAGAAGAGTTCTGATCCATCGAAAGGAGTTTCGATGATGTCGATGATAGAGATCATGACATATCCCATTACCATACAGAACTGAACCTAACTGGGTCACACAAACAAGGGTTTGAATCTGGTGATCATCAATTGAACTGATCTAGTTCAATTGATCTGAATGAGATTCAATTAGGTTCAAGGAAATCGTGCTAGCACTCGATTGAACCTAACGTTCTTCTTTTGCTATCATAAATAAGTTGTCCTGTCTGAGCCAAAGGAGTTTGTGCTCAAACAGAGGCCTTCATATGGTCTGACTGGAGGTTGTCCAAGTCAGAAAAGGTTGTCTTATTTGTAAGACATTACCTGCCATTTTTGGTCACCTGCCATTTCTTGTTCTTTGACTTTGGTCAAAAGTCTACCTTTGACTGGTCAAACGTTGACCATTGACACTTTGACTTTTGACCACATGTCATGCACCTATTGGAGAGCTGGTGGGGGCCTGTCCCCCTGCCAGAACCTGGCAAGGAGAAGGGCGCACGCCACCCTAGGCGTGTGCCCAAGTTGGAGGCGCCTAGGAGTCCTTGTTGGACAAGGACTCCATCTCCTTTTTGGATTCCAATTAGAGTTCTTCTAAGAACCAACTTTGACTGGTCTTAGGCACCCTCTAAGGAGGAATCCAGGGGTCTCTATTCCCACCAATCAGATTTAGATCTGATTTCACAAAGGGTTGTGATTGGTTGGGAGGAAGAGGAGTTGGATCACAGCTTAGTCTATAAATAAGACCCTGCGCCCAACTCAGATTAAAGAGATGCAATTCAATTGAGAAACCCCATGCCCCAAGGCTGCCTCTCCCCTCCTTCTCCACACCATAGTCTCTTCTCCCCTTGCTCTCCACGTCCAAAAGGAGTTTTGGACCTTGGTTGGTGCGATTCAGATCAAAGAAAGGCGATCAAAAATAAGAAGGCTGCGCTGCTGCAAAGGACGACTGCTCATCTTCAAAAGAGTTTTGAAGATCCTCCAGATCAGATCCAGATCTGATTTTTGGAGGTGTGATAGAGAAGAAGAGGATCTCCAGATCCAACCCGAGTGGATACCGGTAGAGGCCAGGCGCTTGCGTGGCTAAGATCCAGAACCTTCCGCTGCAAACAGGATCATCAACAGGGTAATAGGATTACCCAGATCAGGTAAATTAAATTTGATTTAATTTATCTTTTAATTTTATTTTATTAAAATAATAAGAATCAGATCTGAAACATATCAAGATCTGATTGGGATCAAGAGAAAAATTTTTGAAATATATCTCTTGATCTGATCAGATCTGAACGAACCTGGACCGGGAAATCAGGATTTCCCTTCAACTGGTATCAGAGCCATGGTTCTAAATTGTTTAGATCTGATTTTAAATTTATTTTAATTAGAAAATAAGTGATTTCAGATGTCACATGAGATGTGATCAGATCTGAAATCAGAAAAAATTAAAATTAAATGATTTGGATCTAAGATTAGAAGATATGCATGACTAGTTCTAGAATAGAATAGTTCTATAGAATAGTCTTGCATGTTTTTGATTTAATCTGATTAAATCATATTTTAGATCTTTTTATTTACTATTTTTTGATATTATAAGTGTTATAATAACATCTGAAAAATAGCAAATAAAAATTATTTAATTTTTAAATATCATATGAGATATGATTGATGCATGTCTAGACTAGTTGTAGAATAGTTCTACATAATTGTCTAGATTAGAATTTATTTTGATTAGATCAATTTAAATCTAATTTTTTAGATTATTATGAGATAATTTAGATCTGAAAACATGCATGATTATGATACATGAGATGTATGCAAAATATGCCATGATTAGATCTACTTTATATATGAGATATATGATATAGATCTGATATTGTTTTGTAGTATTGAATGTTCCTGATTAAGGCGTTCCTCTTGGCCGTCCGGTCATAAGAACGAAGAAGGGTTTAAAGGCCCTCTCTTCCCATTCGATGGGGTGTTCTTATGATGTGTAGGGGTGCTGCGTGTTCGTCCTTAATCAGAAACCCAAAACTTACTTTCTGCAAAACCCTAGATCCTGAAACCCTAGGATTTATTGTGCATATTTTGTTTATGAACCCTACTTAATTAAGAATTAAGTTTATGGAATATTAATTAGGTCTAAAATTGAGAATTTCAGATCTAAGACATATTCATAATACTGGGTTCGGGCTTGGGTAGCTCAATTAGGTCTAAGCGGTTGATCAAACCGAATCAAGAGTTGGTTAGATGGGATCAACAATGCTTAAATTGACCAGCCTAATAGGATTAAGTCTGGGTCAAGATCGAGTCACGATCAAGCAAGACCTAATTAGGCTCAGAGGTTAGAGTCTGGATTGTAGGCTAACCCAATTGGTTCTGACTCAACAATTTGGTGTCTAAGGTAAGTTTGGCACAGACGACCGACTGGTTTTTAATTGGAAGCTACTCGACCTGAATGCGTTCTTGTGCGAGTTAACGGCATATTCCTTCCACCGGTCTCACTTACCTGGCCATATCTGTTGACACAGTTCTGATCTGAGGTGGTCAATAATCCGAGCTAACCCATGCCACTAGGTTAGTCATAATTGTTATGACTAAGCCAAGTCTAGTTTAATGAGACCTGAATCAATTCTCCCTAAGAAAAGATTAAGTCTGAGGTCTTCCACCATTGTAGACGTGCGGGCCCTTCCCGGGGTTGATTGTTCTCGGCTGGATACAGTGGCTCAGTTGCACCGGGAAGACGCAACCATGTCTATTAGGCATTGGATGCTATGGGCTGGAGGATGAGTTGGGCTCAATATTCCGGATACGGTGAGAGACCCAATTAGGAACCCAGTCTATGCAAATGGTGGGTCTGACTTAACTAAGGAGTGGATCAATATTTCGGATACGGTGAGATTCATGAATTAGAGACCAAGTTTGGGTGCACCATGATTAGAGAATCATTGAACAAGAGTTGTTCACTCATTGGCTAACCCATCACCAATAACTGTTAGGTGAGGTGATGAGTCAGTTGGTGAGACCGCACCACCCACTAGAAATCATCAATCGCGGAGATTTTCGCATCTCTACAGAGGGAGTGTAGGGATCCGAGAAAATAGTGGGAGCTAATTTGTTTAAAAATAAAATCCCTAAACAAATTGGTCAAGTCAAAATTACAGTATCTAACTAGAATCTTTGACTCTCTACAGGAAAATGTCTGCGTCCAACCCACTGGCACGTATCCTAGACACACATAGACTGACTGGACCCAATTATAAAGATTGGCTCAGGAACTACAAAATTGTTTTGGGTTCAGAGAAGTTAACACATGTTTTGGACCAGGACCCTCCCACCTTACCAGCTCGTCCATCCACTGAACAGAGAGCGTCTCTGGAAAAATGGATTGACGAAGACAATAAGGCCAGATACTACATGTTGGGCTCGATGTCTGATGAGCTCCAGCGCCAACATGAAGATATCGGGACTGCTCGCCAAATGTTGGCTCACCTGCAGGAGATGTTTGGTGAACAGAGTCGCGCAGCCAAATATCAAGTCACGAAATGACTTTTTAAGGCTAAGATGCGTGATGGGCAGTCAGTCCAAGATCACTGTCTGACAATGATCAAGGACATGGAAGAGCTTGAGAAGCTCGGTGTGAAGTTGGACTTGGACTCTGCAGAACGATATTATTCTGCAATCCTTGACTGATGCATATGGGCAATTCATCATGAATTACCACATGCATAAACTTCAAAATTCCTTGGCCGAGTTGATGAATATGCTGGTTACCGCTGAGCTTTCTATGAAAGGTTCTAAAGGCTCAGTTCTTGCTATGGAACGGACTTCTTCCAAAAGAAAGTCTTATGGAAAGAAAAAGAAGTCTGTGAAAAAGCAAAAGGTGGAAGGATCAAAGAAGAAGAAGGCAGAACCGAAGAAGAAGGTCGATGGCAAAGGAAAGTGTTTCCATTGCAACAGCGACGGCCATTGGAAGCGGAACTGCCCTACTTACCTGGCCACCCTGAAGAACAAGAAGGAAGGTCCTTCTGGAGGTATGCTCGTTATTGAGTCTAACCTTACGGTTTCTTCTGCATCCAGTTGGGTGCTTGACTCTGGTTCTAGTGCTCATCTGTGCACTTCTATGCAGGGTCTTGAGGATAGCAGGAGGCTGAGGGATGGAGACATGATCCTACGCGTCGGTAATGGAGCAAGAGTTGCTGCAGTAGCCGTGGGAACATACCCTCTGCGATTACCATCTGGTTTAGACTTAGTTTTAAAAGACTGTTATTATGTGCCTGCAGCTAGCAGGAATTTGATTTCTGTTTCATGCTTAGCACAAGAAGGTTATGTGATCACCTTCTTTAAGGACCATTGTAACATTCTTTATGAAAGAAATAAAATTGCAAATGGTTTCCTTGTTATTATGGTCTTTATGGTCTTTATCAGTTGCATATTGATGTACCTGTTTTAACTATCGAGCAAAACGTGAATGCCAAACGACCTAGGGATAGTCCAAACGACAGATATCTATGGCACCTGAGATTAGGTCATATAGCAGAAGATAGGATTAACAAATTGGAGAAAAATGGGCTATTGAGTCCATTGACTTTTGAGTCATATCCAACTTGTGAATCTTGTCTTCAAGGCAAAATGACTAAACTCCCTTTTGTTGGACATGGGAGAGGGCCACAGATCTCCTTGCCCTAGTACATACTGATGTGTGCGGCCCATTTCGATGTGCCGGCTAGAGGCAATTTTGTCTACTTCATTACCTTTACCGATGATCTGTCTAGGTATGGGTATGTGTATCTTATGAGACACAAGTCTGAAGCCTTTTGAAAAGTTCAAAGAATTCAGACATGAAGTAGAAAAACAAACTGGAAAACCCATTAAGGTTCTTCGATCAGATCGAGGAGGTGAATACCTTAGCCGGGAATTCCTAGACTATCTTAAGGAAAATGGCATAGTCTCTCAATGGACTCCACCAGGAACACCTCAACTCAACGGGGTTTCAGAACGGAGAAATCGGACTCTATTGGATATGGTTCGATCCATGATGAGCTTCACAGACCTCCCAGATTTTCTTTGGGGACATTCATTATTAACTTCAATCTATTTACTGAATAGGGTTCCCTCTAAAACCGTTCCTACCACACCGTATGAGATATGGCACGGTAAGAAACCAAGTCTGAGTCATCTCAGAATTTGGGGTTGTCCGGCTTCATGTCAAAAGACAACAAGCGGACAAGTTAGAGTTTAGGTCCTTTAGAGCTCGATTCATAGGATATCCTAAAGAGTCATTAGGATACTATTTCTACATTCCAGAAGACCACAATGTGATTGTGAGTCGACATGCCATATTTCTTGAAAAATAGTTTATTCAAGATAGTGGCATTGGAAAGCAGATTAAGCTTGATGAGAAAGTCTCACAAGCAGAACGAGCTAAGGACCAAGTGGAACCAAATCAGGTTGAGCCAATAAGAACACTACCTCCTCCACCTCGTAGATCGGAAAGAGTTTCCCGTCCCCCTGAAAGATACTTAGGTATTATTTCAGAGGATGTAGAGGAAATGTTCCTCATAGGTAATGGTGCTCATGGTGATGATCCCAAAACCTACAACGAGGCGATATCAGATATCGACTCCGAGAAATGGCTTGAGGCAATGAAGTCAGAAGATTCGACTCGATGCACTCAAACCAAGTCTGGACCTTGGTAGATCCACCAGAAGGTATAGTACCTATTGGGTGTAAATGGATCTTCAAGAGAAAGATTGGTGCAGATGGGAATGTGGAGACATTCAAGGCTAGACTGGTGGCAAAAGGTTATAGTCAACGCGAAGGCATTGACTATCAGGATACCTTTTCCCCGGTAGCTATGCTAAAATCCATCCGCACATTGCTTGCTGTTGCAGCCTATTTCGATTATGAAATATGGCAAATGGACGTGAAAACGGCATTCCTAAATGGATATCTTGAGGAAGATATCTATATGGAACAGCCGCTAGGTTTCACATCCAGTGATACTGATCACAAGGTTTGCAAGCTGCAAAGGTCCATATATGGACTTAAGCAAGCATCTCGGAGCTGGAACACTCGTTTCAATGATGTGATCAAAAAGTTTGGTTTCATCAAAAATGAAGAGGAACCATGTGTTTTCAAAAGGGTCAGTGGGAGCGCTGTTGTCTTCCTCGTATTGTACGTGGATGACATCCTCCTTATTGGGAATGATATTCCCATGTTGACATCAGTCAAGATGTGGTTGTCCAAGGAATTCTCCATGAAAGACCTAGGTGAAGCATCCTTTATTCTAGGAATTAAGGTCTATAGGGATAGACCGAATAGGATGCTAGGACTTTCACAGAAGATGTACATAGAGGAAGTACTAAAGAGGTTTAGTATGGAAAACTCTAAGAGGGGATTAATACCCTTCAGACATGGTATTCATCTTTCCAAGAAGATGTGCCCCAGCACACCTGAGGAAATAGAACGCATGAGCAAGATCCCTTATGCTTCTGCAATAGGGAGCCTCATGTATGCCATGCTATGTACACGACCTGATATAGCCCATGCTGTGAGTGTCACAAGCAGATATCAGTCAAATCCAGGTGAAGAACACTGGACTTCTGTGAAATGTATCCTTAAGTACTTGAGAAGAACTAAGGATATGATGTTGGTCTTTGGTAATGGAGAACTCCAAGTTCAGGGATACACAGACTCGGACTTCATGTCCGATATAGATGATCGAAAGTCGACATCTGGAAGTCTGTTTGTGTGCAATGGTGGAGCTGTCAGCTGGAAGAGTTCCAAGCAAACTGTGATAGCAGATTCCACCATGGAAGCAGAATATATAGCTGCATCAGAGGCTGCAAAGGAAGCATTCTGGTACAAGAAGTTTGCTGCAGAAATTGGAGTAATGCCATCAGATGCCATTCCTCTTTACTGCGACAACAATGGCGCCATAGCCCTTGCTAAGGAGCCGAGGTCTCACCAGAAGTCCAAGCACATTGAGCGGCGATATCATCTCATCCGCGATTACCTTGAGAAAGGTTACGTTGAGGTCAAGAGAGTCAACTCCACAGATAATGTGGCAGACCCACTTACAAAGCCGTTGGGCCAGCAGAAGATCGAAGCCCACCTTGAGAAGATGGGACTTAGACTTGTAGCCAATTGGCTTTAGGACAAGTGGGAGATTGTTAGATATATGTGCCCTAGAAGCCAGAATTGGCTGACACTTGTAATACACTTCTAGGGGCAAAATTATAATTTTGACTATAATTAATGAAATGGGTTATTTTCTATCACACATGTGTATTTAGTGTCTGTGATACATCCTTTGAGTTAATGGTAATGATAATTCATATTTTCAAGAGTTGAAAATTTAAGACATGAATAATCATTATTAACTCATAAACAGCTCCCGACCATAGGATCATCACGAGGATGGTGATTGATCCGGAAGGTTGGTGTACGATCGCTTCTCTTTAGTAGATGAGTCTTGAGTCTACGGTGTGGAGACACCGGAGCGAGAGTACAGGTACTCGTTAGAGAACGAGGGCACTGAGCGTGACCACCTCGAGTAGTCATTAGGAAGTCTACCTTCTCGTCAATGACTGACTCGATGCTGCAGTAGTGTGTCTGGTTCTTTGACCTGAGATGCATCGGCAGTTCACCTTGAGGGTGTTATAGTTTGACTACACCATTACTCGGTCTCCTAGCCATATGGAACCCTGAGGTGTATGTTGGCTATAGCATGTTCATTGTAGGAACTGGATTGCATCAAGATGGGATCTATCTACCTCGGTGGTAGAGGAGTAGCCCTATGATGATCATGAGAATCAAGTCCAGAAAGCCCATGGCCATGGTAGAGTGAAATAATAGAAAGAGTTTCTATTTAGATTTTCACATTGGACTCGAATCGAATGATTACATCATATGACAGAGACTAGGGTTTGACGAGTTCACCTTAACCCTAATCTGATCGGGGCTCAAGATAGAAGAACTTGAATCACACAGGTAGCTGCACCAAGAGGTTCGCATTCAGCTCTGATGGGTTGCCACCATATACTGCTAGGTGTCACTGGTGGATTTTGGGAGCAATTAGAATGATTTAGATGATCGATCATTCTAGCTGTTCGAATCAGAAGAGTTCTGATCCATCGAAAGGAGTTTCGATGATGTCTATGATAGAGATCATGACATATCCCATTACCATACAGAACTGAACCTAACTGGGTCACACAAACAAGGGTTTGAATCTGGTGATCATCAATTGAACTGATCTAGTTCAATTGATCTGAATGAGATTCAATTAGGTTCAAGGAAATCGTGCTAGCACTCGATTGAACCTAACGTTCTTCTTTTACTATCATAAATAAGTTGTCCTGACTGAGCCAAAGGAGTTTGTGCTCAATCAGAGGCCTTCATATGGTCTGACTGGAGGTTGTCCAAGTCAGAATAGGTTGTCTTATTTGTAAGACATTACCTGCCATTTTTGGTCACCTGCCATTTCTTGTTCTTTGACTTTGGTCAAAAGTCTACCTTTGACTGGTCAAACGTTGACCATTGACCCTTTGACTTTTGACCACATGTCATGCACCTATTGGAGAGCTGGTGGGGGCCTGTCCCCCTGCCAGAACCTGGCAAGGAGAAGGGCGCACGCCAAGGGTGGCGTGAGCCCAAGTAGGAGGCGCCTAGGAGTCCTTGTTGGACAAGGACTCCACCTCCCTTTTGGATTCCAATCAGAGTTCTACTAAGAATCCAGTTTGACTGGTCTTAGGCGCCCTCTAAGGAGGAATCCAGGGGTCTCTATTCCAACCAATCAGATTTAGATCTGATTTCACAAAGGGTTGTGATTGGTTGAGAGGAAGAGGAGTTGGATCACAAGAGGTCTATAAATAAGACCCTGCGCCCAACCCTAATTCCTAATGAAAGAGATTTCCCACGCCCCAAGGCTGCCTCTCCCCTCCTTCTCCACACCATAGTCTCTTCTCCCCTTGCTCTCCACGTCCAAAAGGTGTTTTGGACTTTAGGTTGGTGCGATTCAGATCAAGGAAAGGCGATCAAAAGCAAGAAGGCTGCGCTGCTGCAAAAGGACGACTGCAGATCTTCAAAAGAGTTTTGAAGATCCTCCAGATCAGATCCAGATCTGATTTTTGGAGGTGTGATAGAGAAGAAGAGGATCTCCAGATCCAACCCGAGTGGATACCGGTAGAGGCCAGGCGCTTGCGTGGCTAAGATCCAGAACCTTCCGCTGCAATCAGGATCATCTACAGGGTAATAGGATTACCCAAATCAGGTAAATTAAATTTGATTTAATTTATCTTATTTTATTTTATTTATTAAAATAATAAGAATCAGATCTGAAACATATCAAGATCTGATTGAGATCAAGAGAAAATTTTTGAAATATATCTCTTGATCTAATCAGATCTGGACGAACCTGGACCGGGAAATCAGGATTTCCCTTCATACTCCTCCTCTCCACTTCTCACCCTCCAGAATGCCAAGTTTTCTTTGTGATCCAGAGGCATGGAGGAGAAGCAGCACTATTGAAGGACAAGGTTTCTTCAAGAGTTTTTGAAGACCTTTAAGATCTGATCTAGATCTAATTTTTGGAGAATTGATTGAGAAGAAGATGATTTCTAGATCCTATCTGAGTGGATATCGATAGAGGTCAGGCGCTTGCATGGCTACATCCAAAACCTCAGGCGAACATCGAGATCATCATAGGATAATTGGATTATCCAAAATAAAGATATAATTAAATTAGATTTAATTTAATTTTTATTTTATTTTATTTTATCAAATTAATAAGATTAGATTTGAAGAGTCTCAAATCTGATTAGGATCTTAGAGGAAAATTTTTGAAATATCTCTCTTGATCCAATCAGATCTGAACGAACCTGATCCGAAAAACAAGATTTTTCCCTTCACCTTCTTCCTAATTTGGGCACCTTTCTTCCTTAGATTGCACTTGAACCCATGCCCAACTCCTTTGGGCATGGAGAGGAGAGAGAGAGGATTAGAGAGAGGCATGGAATAGAGGAGGGCAGCCTTGCAACATGGTGAAAGGAAGAAGCTCTTTTGCCCTAGGCGTAGATAGGGTTTAAATAGATCCTATTGCGCCATGCAGTGCCACATCATCCAGGCCAATCAGAGGCTTTCATTCAATCAGATCTAAATTTGATTAGTTGAATGATGTCATCTAATCCAATCTGACGAGAGTCACTAAAAAATCCACATAGGTGGCACCAACACTGGATAAACCAAAAGTCTTTGGTGCCTAAGTGTTTAAACCCATCAAGAAACCCTGAAGTTCCATCTATATGGGACTTCATCTCTTATCCACATGGGATGCATGCCTAGGATGGCATGCACCCTCTCTCTTGCCTCTTTTAGTAGGGGGACAAGAATCCCAGGTGCTCTCCTATTAGTGCATGACACATGGCCCTATGTCCAAGTGTCCAGGGTCAACTATTGACCTATGTTCAAAAACAAGAATTAGTAGGTGATAGGAATTGGCAGGTGTTGTTTTAAACTCATCTAATGAATTAAGACAATCCTTTTCTAATCTGGACAAGCTCCAGTTAGACAAAGATAAGGTTCCTGAGTGAGTCTAAATAAATTTGGCTCAATCGAGATGAACCAAAAGATTACAAAAGGGGAATGTTAGGCTCAATCATGTGCTATCATGATTTTCTTGAACCTAATTGAATCTAATCCAAATCAATTTAACTAGATTAGTCTAATTGATGACATCTAGACCTAAACCCTTATTTGTGTGATCCAGTTAGGTTCAATTTTGTCTGGTAATGAGACATGTCGGGATCTCTATCATCAACATCATCAAAATACCTTTCGATGGATCAAAACTTTTTTGATTCGTGCAATTAGAATGATCAATCATCTAAATCATTCTAATTGCTCCCAAAATCCATCAGTGACACCTAACAATATATGGTGGCAACCCATCAGAATTGAAAGCGAACCTCTTGGTGCAGCTGCCTATGTGATTGGATTCTTCTATCTTATGCCTTGATAGGATTAGGGTTAAGATGAACTCATCAAACCCGATATCCATGATATGAATTAATCATTCAATTCGAGTCCAATGTGAAACTCTAATAGAAACTCTTTCTATCATCTTCACTTTACCATGGGCATGGGCTTAAGGACTCAATCTCATGATTATCATAGGACTGCTCCTCATCTATCGAGGTAGATAGATTTCCTATTGGTGCAATCCAATTCCTATAATGAACATGCTATAGCCAGCATACACCTCAAGATTTTGAATGGCTAGGAGATCGAGTTATGGTATAGTCAAACAATAATATCCTTAAGGTGAACTATCGATGCATCTCAAGTCAGAAAACCAGACACACCACTGCAGCAATGAGTTAGTCATCGATAAGAAGGTAGACTTTCTTATGACTGCTTGAGGTAACCATGCTTAGTGCCCTTGTTCTCTAACGACTATCTGTACTCTCGCTTCAGTGTCTCCACATCATAGACTCAAGACATCTATCCTAAAAAAATGATCATACATCAATCTTTTGGATCAATCACCATTCTCATGATGATCCTACGATCGGAAGCTGTTTATGAGTTAATTATGAAAATTCATGTCTTAAATTTTTAACTCTTGAAAATATGAATTATCACTACCATTAACTCAAAGAATGTATCACAGACACTTTAAATACACACTATGATAGAAAATAATTATTTTATTAATTTATAGTCAAAATTATAAAATTATTCTTAGAAGTGTATTATAAGTATTTAGCCAATCTGGCCTCTAGGGCACACATCTAATATGAACCTACCCATAGGTGCACTTGGGTTGACCAACCAAAGTTGGGATTATGTGTAGCCCATGTGGATTCTAGTACCTACTAAGAAATTAGGGATAATTCCTCGAATTAGAGGTAGAGGCTACCGATTTGAACAAAATAGTGGGAGAACCTTTAGACTAAAGTTCAATTCTTTAGGGTAAATAATTCATGTACTAATTAGATCTATGTGTTTTTTCTTATGCAAAAATAGCCACTATCCTGTCGCTCCGATCATTGTTAGATAATGACAAACTTATGGAACCTAACTTTGATAGTTAGTATCAAAAGTTAAAGATCATCCTAGAGCATGAGCGGATTCTGTATATTCTGATAGATCCTACACCTAAGGAGCTAGCTTAGAACATAAGAGGTGCAGTGAGAGATAATTACTAGAAGTGGTTCAACAACCACACCATCGTTCGGTGCATTATGCTGGTGGTGATGAGTGATAAGTTTAGCCAAAGGTTCGAGAATGCCCAGCCTGAGGAAATGCTTAAAAAGTAGAATGACTCCTTTGGCTCGCTTGGCAACATTGAAAGGCACAAAACTAGTTGTGCCATTTTCTACGCTCAAATAAGGGATGGGGCATCAGTCACCGATCATGTACTGTACATGATCGAGATAATTGAGCACCTGAATAAGCTGGGCTTTCTTTTGCAT
This sequence comes from Cocos nucifera, assembly GCA_006176705.1. Taxonomy (NCBI): domain Eukaryota; kingdom Viridiplantae; phylum Streptophyta; class Magnoliopsida; order Arecales; family Arecaceae; genus Cocos; species Cocos nucifera. The sequence continues at coordinate 48,536 of QRFJ01005653.1, forward strand.
GAGCAACTCTGCAAGGATGCAATCCTAAATTCTTTGCCCAAGTCCTTTCTCTCCTTTCTTACTCATTTTAGAATGACAAAGCCTGCAGTAAACTACCATGATTTATTGGGGTTGCTGCAGAACTTTGAGAAGGATCATCAGCTCCAAAAGAGATCAGTGAATGTTGTGGGAGGATCTTCTTCTGGTCGATCCTTTGAGAAAGGAAAGAAGAATAAGAAGAAGAAGAGCAAAAAGGTACAGCCGCATGTTGGAACGTCTGCATAGGGTCAAATCAAGAAGCACAAGCCCGACCAAAACCATACTGAGTGCTTCTTTTGTAAGAAGCAGGGACATTGAAAGAGAAATTATCCTTAGTACATTGCCTTCCTAGACTTGAACAGGCCAAGGAAGAAGCAGGTAGTTGCTAGGCAAGATAATTATATGATAACACCTTGCAACTTCTCAATTTGTGATACTATTGCCTAGATATTAGATACCGAAAGCTCTTATTATATTTGTAATTCGATGTAAGGTTTGCAGGTTAGTAGGAGATTTGGTGAAGATGAGAGATTCTTGAATGATGAAGATAGAAGATAAGTTCCAGTTCTAGCTTTAGAAATCATGAACCTTGTAATCAATTCTCATAGAGTTATTCTTAGTGATTGTCACTTTTGTCCATCCTTTTTATTGAATGTAATTTCTATAGGCCTTTGAGCCAAGAACAGTTATCAATTTTCAATAAAAATAAAATTTTGTGATATCATTTTAAGTGGTATTATAGTTTGTGTTGGACAACTGAATAACAAAATTTATCTATTATCACAGTCTATTAACATATTCCAAATCTTTAATAAATGCCCTAGAATAGACAAAGTGTTAGATGTCTACCTTTGGCATTGTAGGCTAGATCACATCAATAAGATAGAATAAATAGGTTAGCTCAAGAAGAAATTTTTAAGGTTAGTGATTGTGAATCACTACCAACTTATGAGTCCTATTTTATTAGGAAGATGACCAAGTCATCTTTTATTGGAAAGGATGAACAAGCCAGTGAACTCTTGAGTCTAGTATGTATTGATGTATGTGGACCCATAAGTGCAAGCACTAGAGGTGTATATTTCTACTTTATAACCTTCACAGATGACCTATCGAGGTATGGGTATGTCTATTTAATGAAGCATAAGTCGAAGTCGTTTGAAATATTCAATCTATTCCATAATGAGGTAGAAAAGTAAACTGGAAAGAGTATTAAAACTCTTTGATCTGACTAATAAGATGAGTACCTTTCTAATAAATTTTTGACATATCTTGGAAAGAATAGGATTCTCTCCCAATAGACTCCTCTTGGAACACCATAGCATAATGGTGTGTCCGAAAGGAAGAATCGGATCTTGTTGGACATGATTCGATCTATGATGGAGTTTGCTAGTCTGCTAATCTCGCTCTAGAGATATAAACTCAAGTTAGCTTGTTATATTCTAAATAGGATTTTGAGTGAGTCTATTTCTAAAATGCCATATGAGATGTGAATAGGATGTAAATCAGTACTCTCGCACCTTATGGTTTGGAGATATTTGGCTTATGTCAAATATTTAGTAACAGACAAGCTTGGACCTAGGTCTGACAAGTGTAGCTTTATAGGATATCCAAAAGAGACCAAAGGATATTGCTTCTACCTAGTTGATGAATAAAAGATATTTGTCAGCCTTAAGACAGTCCTTTTAGGAAAGAACTTTCTTGATGAAGGGACTAATATCTCTAAGGTTGAACTTGAGAAAGTTCGATAGGTGAAAGAATTGATACAAGTAGCTGAACCTAAATTGGATTTGATTTGATCAGATTCGAAGCCTACTAAACCTGTACCCTTAAGATGATCTGGTAGAGTACCACGTCAGTTGGATAGATACTATAGTTTCTTGGTTTGGGATGGTGATCCTATCGAACTTGATGAGAAGACGATGATCCAATCACCTACATAGATGCAATGCAGAGACCTGACTCTGAAAAATGGTTTGAGGCAGTGAGATCCAAAATGAAGTCCATGAAGGTCAATGATGTATGGACATTAGTTGATCCACCTGAAGGGATAAAATCCATAGGATATAAGTGGATTTTCAAAAGAAAAAGGAATGCAGACGGAAAGGTTGAGATCTATAAAGCCTGTCTAGTTACCAAGAGATATCATCAACATTATGGTATAGACTATGGCGAAATATTTTTTTCTATAGCAATGCTCAAGCCCATTTGGATCATGCTTGTGATAGCTATGCATCTAGACTATAAAATCTGAAAAATGGATGTAAAAATAGCTTTCCTAAATGGAGAGCTGATTGAAAAGATGTATATGATAGAATCTGAAGGATTCACATCCATAGATGAGTCTAAGGTGTGCAAGCTTCGAAGGTCCATTTATGGACTGAAATAGGCATCTCAGAGTTAGAACATACATTTTGATAGGATGATTAAGATATATGGCTTCGTTAAGAATGAAGAAGAGCCCTGCATATACAAGTGGGCTAATGGTCCAGTAGTTGTATTTCTCATTTTGTATGTGGATGACATTCTCTTAATTGAGAATGATGTTCCTATATTATGAGGAATAAAGATTTGGCTATCGTCATAGTTCTTCATGAAGGATCTGGGAGAAGCTTCCTACATCCTAAGAATGAAAATCTATAGAGATAGATCTAAAAGGTTACTTTGGTAGTTCCAGTCCACATACATTGACACGATGCTGAAGAGGTTCAGCATGAAAAATTTCAAGAAGGGCTATCTTTCAATAGGCCATGGAATTTCTCTCTTGAAGAGGGATTATCTAACAACATCTCTATAGAGAGAGCATATGAGTAGAATTTTATATGCTCTGATAGTGGGTTCTATTATGTACGTCATGATATGTACGTGATTAGATGTGGCATACTCACTAGGGATAGTGAGTAAATATCAATCTGATCCAGAAGAGAACCACTGGAAGGTTGTCAAAACCATCTTGAAGTATTTGAGAAATACTAAGAACCAGTGGCTTATTTATGGTGAATCGGACTTGAAACTAGTAGAGTTTACATACTTCAGTTTCCAATCTGATCATGATGATAGCAAGAGTGTGTCGTGGTATGTTTTTACCCTTAATGATGGAGTAGTCTGCTGGAAAAATTTCAAGCAGCACACCTTGGTCGATTCAGTGTGTCAGGAAGAATATGTTGCTACATCAAATACTACCAAAGAAGTGGTGTGATTGAAAAAGTTCATCACCGAGTTTGGAGTAGCACCTTTTCTTGATGGTCCAGTTCTGCTCTTCTGCGATAGCTTTGGAGCCATTACTCAGGTGATGGAACCCAAAGCATACCAACGGACGAAGCATATTCTGTGCTGCTTCCACCTTGTCCGAGAGATCATGGATTGAGGTAATGTCGATCTTCAAAAGATTGATGGGAAGGAGAACCTAGCCAACACATTCACTAAAGATGTTACGGTGAAAAAATTCGACGACTTCAAGTTGAAAATGGGTATATGATACTACACTGATTGGCTTTAGCCCAAATGAGAGATTATTAAGAATAGTGTTCCAAAGCCAATCGTTATCCTATTGACGATTGAGCTAATTTATGTAATTATATATGAATTATTAATTAAATAAAGTTATTCTAATTTTTTCATCATAAATCTTTCATCTTTTAATGAACTTCTATCTATTATGATGAAGTCGTTAGGACTATTTAGAATTAACAAAGGAGGATTTGTCATTTAATCCTTAAATAGTTCACGACTAAATGATACGTTGTTACCAAAGGAGGATTTGTCATTTAATCCTTAAATAGTTCACGACTAAATGATACGTTGTTACCAAAGACGATAATGTTTATTGAGTATAGATCATTATGTGCCATATAGATTGGTTGTCCTCTTAACTAAGGAGTGTGGAGGCACTGGTATGCCATATAGGTGAGATGTAGGGATACATCTGCACTAAACGTGACCAACTCCAGAGCTTTTCTACTATTAAGAATTGCTCTGATGGAATATGGATATATGTGTCCCTCTGATTTTAGATCACTATGGTGACTTTCAAGCAGCTTACTGTACTTTCGTGCTGGACTACCTAAATTTTTAATTCAGTGATGAAAGATTTTTGGGTATAGTCAAGTACTTGAAAAGTTGGTGCATGAGTCAAGATAGGGTTACCACTCCTAGACTCATGAGATATGTTCAATAGTATTTCAATTTAGCAAAGCCTTGGCCAAGATAGTCCTAGTGAAGGGTTATAGGACTAATTACTTTGAGACATGATTTGGATGTATCTTCTAGGATTGATAGTTAAACCTTGAGTCATCCTATGCACAGAGGTCAAATGGATGAATTATGTGGTAATCATATTAACATAGGTTCTGAATATTATGATTGCATTATTTGGCCTATCCAGATGTCGGGTACCATTACTAGATGGTCACTTCGATCAGTATAGAAATTGGTTCCTGTGCTATTGACTTAGGTTCAAACTTGCGGGGTCACACACACTAGAGGTTCCTATCCGATCTAAGGCTGATCAAGAGATATTTAATTAGTGATTTTTTTACTAATTAACACAATCTAATGGAGTAATTATTCTTGGATCAAGACCAATTGAATTGGATTCATTTAGATTTGACTTGATTAGGTTATAAGATGACTTAATCGTCAAGAAGGTTTTATTTTTGATTTGATCAGAGATTTGGCTTGATTAATTCTTGATTTGATTAGGATTCAACTGAGCCTAATTAAGCCTAAATATGTTGGGTTTAAATTAGTCTAATTGGGCCTAACCAATTTGGATTGGATTGGTTCAATTAGATGTCAAATAAGAGACTAGTTTGACTAGTCTTCTCATGCACCACATCACTAATATTTATGCCATTTTTCTTCATGAGAAAGAGGTTTCTCATGATGATTTCAATGCAAGGGAGGGCGCACATTCTTTCTTCTCACGTGCCATATGGATTAGGTTTAATCTAGTTATAAGTTCGATTCAAATAGGATTTGAGTTTGAATGGATAACCACTTTATCTAAACCTCTCCCTCATGCCTCTCTTTTGTTTGTGTAATCTATAAGATGTTTGATTTTATGGGAATGTAGATGATAGAGAACTAATGAAGGGAATTGAGAGCAATGAAGAGAAGAGAAAATCTCTTCTCTATGTGCATGAAAAAAATTAGAAAAGAGTTCTAGGCACAAGGTATTTGGATGAGTGCATACCCTAGAATCTATCTAGGATTTGGATTTAGATCTATAAGGAATGAGGGTCGTGAGTACATAGATCTTAGTGAAAATGTTTGCTAAATCTCTTCTACATTCATTGAGATTTGGAGCATCCGAAGATCTAATGAAGAAGATCAAAGGAGTTTGATCTACATCAGCCATTGAAGACTTCTATTTAAGCTAAAACTTGGAAGGAGTTGATCAAGATCTGAGCCTTATGTGGATTACCCGTGGAGGCTAGACACGTGTGTGGCTGCATCATAGCCATCAGATCTATACCGAGGAGATCAGATTGCAAAGATCATCTATCCATGAAAAGATAACATATTCTGAGCACGTAGAAATAGTAAAATAGTTTTACTGTACTTGCTACTTTATTTTTTAGATATGCATGTGTTGCCTAAGGATGGCTACTCAAGAGGGGGGTTAATTGGATTTCTAAAAAATTTTGGCTAATTTAAACTCTAATGCAAATATGTGTTTCTAATTAAAAAAACTTAAATGCTTATGGTGAATAAGCAAGGTGTACCAACAGAATTAAAAGCAATTAGATAATGCAAATATATAAAGCAAATAAAAAAAGCAAGAAAAGCAAAACTATAATATAAATACATAGATTTTATAGTGGCTCGATGCATCCCCACACCTACATCCACTCCCCAAGTTCTCTTTGAAAATTTTATTATAATCCTTAGATTACAGTGTGTTTGTTTTAATTCGAGATCACAAACAAACCCAGTTGGTTTTGTCAGGCTCACTAACCACAACTCTACAACGATAGTTTTCTCGGGTTAACTATCTATCTAGTCGGTTTTAACCTAGGAGCACCAACCACAACCTTTACACTATCTAATTTTGGCTTGGACCAATCTACACCCCAAGTTTCTTTCTTCCAAAGAAACTTATAAAGAAACAAAAATACAAGTATAAGAATTTAGCATAGAAAAAAAAAAATTCTTTTTGAAGTTTGATGGAGAGGTTGAAAGATGGCTCTTGAAGCTTTGTATTCTCTTTTTTGAAGGCTAGGAGGAAGCTTGAATGAATGAGGATGATCGCACTTAGAAGCTCTTTGAATTTGATGCACAAGGTCCTCTCTTTTCTCTCGTTTCCTTTAGATATTCAATGAACCTCACTATTTTGATGATTTCTACTTTCAATCTACTTGATCTCACTTTTTAAATATTTCTCTAGCCTTTTATACTCTTTATGATGGCTGAAGGAGCAGTTCTAACCATTAGAAGTCTTGAAATAGCCATTGAAGTGGAGATATGGCCATTAGAAAAAGTTGCAGAAAACTAGCCGTTATGATCACTGGGTCGGCTCAATTTTTTACTAGGTTGGCTCAGTCCTAATTGGGTCAGCTCAGTTTATAGCTAGGTCGGCTCAGTCTCCTAGATCTTAAAAAACTAGCTTTCTGCATTTTCTATCTTTTGCTTCCACTAAGATTAGGTTAGCTCAGTCTCAGACTGAGTCGGTCCAGTTTGCGTCCCATGCATGCCGAACAGCCTATTTCAAAGGGAATGATCTAGAGGTTGTCCCTTGGATTGATTCTTTTATTAAAACTTAATTTTTTTTGAATTTATGCATCCAAAAATTATGGAACTACCTTCAAAAGATTAGAAATCTTCTAAGCTTGTTCTTGAGACTTCTAAAATAGATTTTCTCCAACTTTGTAAAATCATAATTTTACCTCTTGTCACTTTTTCTTGATCTCCAACTTGATAAAATTATAATTTTACTTGAATACCTGAAAAGACCAATATCTATTAATGAAACACATGGTTAAATCTTAATCACTCAAAATTTGATGATCATCAAAATCAATCATAGGATCAACAATCTCTCTCTTTTTGATGATGACAAAACTTTAAGTATATGTATAAAAATATAATTTAATGTGTTTCAATAAATTAGTTAATATAAGTCATAAAGTGATAATATACATAAACATAAATGCACACTTCATGAAGGCTCCAATTAATGTTTCACATAATTTATATACTCATATTAAAATAATATTTTAATTTAAAATAATGAGTATTAAGGTTCCAAGCATGAAATTCATTGAGTTTCTTAAGTATTAATTTTTTAAGCATATACTCAATATACCTCTTCCCCTTTTTAACGACATCTAAAAGCTCATGAAAAAGAATAGAAAAAAATTTCCAAAACCAACATCAAGACATTAAATTTAAAGATGTATCAAATTCATAAAGTTAAATCAAAAAATTAATTTTCTTTTTGAACGAATATTTCTTTCTTTTCAAAAATTAGCTTGAATTCAAATATTAAAGACTCTCCCCCTTTTTGAATGAATATGATCTTTTAATCAAATTTTTAAATATATATTTTTAAGCTTTAAGAGGAACAGAGTTTTTAAAAAGATTTGGTCAAGCATAATATATACTTTAATATTCAATCTTTCTTTTCTTAAGAAATTTTAGTTAATTAAGCTCGAAAAAGATATGTATCGAAAATATATCGAACAAGTCAATGATAGTATCAGAGCAAAAATAATTTATAATAATTTTTAAATACACATCAGAAGTTCTGTATTATATTTAAATTTTTAAATGAGTTTTAAAATTAAAAATATGTATCAAAACTAATTTATTTGGAGTAAGAATATATTTTAAATTTAATTTAACTCCAAAATTATCAAGTTCATGAAATCAGCATATAAATAATATCTAAATTCATAAATAATTTTTGACAATAAAAATTAATTTGTTCGTCTAATACTACTTCAAATTAAGAAAATCAAATTTAATAACCATATGTAAGCATAATTAGAGAAAAACTATAAGGTACCAGATTGATAGTCTAAAATCAATTAAAGCAAAACTCAAAATGAAAAAATTTTAAGATAAATGATTAAAAATTTAAAGTTAATATTAAAATTTATTAATATTTATAATTATTAAATTTAAATTAGTTAACTTAATTAATATCTCTCTTCTTGAATATTAGAAAATTCATCACATGATATTTTTTCTCTTTTTTTTTTTATAATTCTTGCAGAATAGATTTTAATATTTAGAATTATTGTTCTTCTTTTTCTTTCAAGTTAAGCATAATTAATTAATACCACATTAATCTTAATTAATGTAAATTTAATTTTTATGCTTAGATTTTTAAATTTGATTGATACCAAGTTAGTAATCATTTTATCTTTGGTATTTTCTCTTCCTTATTTTTGCAAACAAAGCTATTTTAAAATTAAATAAAATTTTAAGAGAATAAGCATCAATTGAGTGAATTAAGTATTAAATTATGAATTCAATTTAGTTAAACATATCATTCACTTATGTAGAAACTAAATTTTTTTAAAAAAATACTTTTTATTTACTTCAAAAGATGTTTACAGTGATAACAATCCATTAAAATCCAAGAGTATACTATGCAGATGTACTTCTCAATTGTAATTAATCAGAACTTTAGGCTTCAAAAATTTGAATAATATAGTCTTGAAAATACTTCTCTTCATTTTGATATTAAAGTAAATCATTCAAATATGTATCATAAGAATTTATCTTAAATGTTATAATAGCAAGAATATAACCATGAAAATTCATATTTGAAACAAAGCAACTATTCTTTTGCTAAAAGATAAATCAATAAAATATAAGATATATTATAAGCTATCTAATCTCAAATGAATAAAATTGAAGTTCTCTTTAAAAATTTGGTTTTAAAAGCAAATGACAACTTTCTTAAAATATTTTGCATGATATCAACTTCAAAAGATTTAAGAAGAGCATTTTTCAAATTTATTTTTGAATATATCATTCAAAGCAAATCATAAAGAGATTTGTTTAAGTTTTCAGAAAACATCTTTTTCTCTTCTTAAGCAGTATCAATCAATTTGAAGCATAAATATATCAATATTATAATTTATCTTAAGGTATAATATCAAAAATATATTCATGCAGATCAGATTATATCCAAGGATTTTTTTTTTTGTCAATGATAAAGCTATAGAATACAAGACGATAATAATCTATTTGATATCAATCATTAAAGTTTTTGATTAAAAATGGTGAATCAATTTAAATTCAGATCAAATTATCTTAATAAGTTAATTTGAATTGATATCAACGAATCATGCAAAATAAATCATAGAGAGATATTCTATTTAAACTTAGATTTTTCTTTTCTTAAGAAATAACATTTAATCAAATTCAAAAAGGTATGAAATTCTTGATTTTAACTCAAATGACATCATATAAGCTATGCAAAATCAAATTTGAGATAAAATATTCTTTTCTTTTGCCAAAAAAAATATAATAAAGTTCAAGACAAGAATGATACCATTTAATATTTTTTGATTTTTCTTTTATAACTTTGAAAATAAAATCAAATAACAACTTGCCCAAAGATTTTTCATAACAACTTGTTGTCCAAAGATTTTTCTTAATACCACTTGATCTAAAATTCAAACCATTTTGAAAATTTTAAATTATAATAAATCATTTTGAATTGATATCAACAAATCAACCAAGGTAAATTATAAATAGATATTTTGTTATTCATTGAAAGATCATTTCATCCATTTTCTTATGAAATACCAAGTAATTAAGTTTAGAAAATATATGAACTTTTTGGATTTATCTCAAATGATGTAGCATCAAGAATATATTTTTGCAAAATTAGATTTGAGATAAAGATATTCTTTTATTTTTGCTAAAAGATAAAGTAATAAAGTGTAAGACAATGATGTACTGTTTGATAGCAATTGTGAAAGTTTTCATACCAAGAGCTTTGAAATTTAAAATAAATAATAATTATCTTGATACTAATTATTTAAAAGTTAAATTAAATAATTTTCTTAAAAAAATTTATGATATAAATATAACTAAAATTTAGACTAATTAATAATTTTCTTAAAAGTTTGATACCACTTAAAGATTAAAGAAAAAATAATTTTTAGATTCACTGCTTAAAAATTATAGAAAAAAATATGAAAATATAGTTCAAATTCAATTTGATACCAAGTGTGTAAGACATTCTTCAAGTTGGGGGACAAAATCAATTGAAGTTAACATAAGAAGGATCTAGATATTGGCTATACGCTTTGATCTAGATATGGGATTTCAAATCCTTAAGGGTAAACTTAAAATGCAATGCAACTTAACACATCAAGCATTTTGATTGGAAATGTCAAATATAGTTTTACTTGTATGTTTAGCAATGAAAAAATATTCATATCCAATTAAGCATCTTTTAATTTAAGTTTATCAATTGCAAAATCGATATGGGAAAGGTATTATATCATGTTGAATTTCAAGATAATTTCAATTCATATCATGATACTTAGAGAAAAGCATATTAAACTTTTAAAATCTAAATATTTATCTCATTTCAAACATCAAAATCAATCATACTAAAATTATTTCAAGCAAATAAGCAATAGAATCAACCAATCAAATAGGCATTGATGGTATGATGTAAAAAAAGTTTAGATTATACCAAGCATCATCATCCATCTCCTTTCATTTTCAAAGCATCCATCCATAAAAATTTGCTCCTTTCACTTCATTGGATGCTTGGAGTACCTGCAAAAATCACTTTCTAGTTTTTGGTATCCAAGCCAACTTGGGTACATTGAGGTTAGAATACATGATTTCTTTTGGAACCCAAATTTATTTAATTAAAGTGTGGCCAATTCTCTTAGTATTATATTCTAAAATTTTGTGGCCTACTTTATAACATTTAAAATATGTAATTAAATAATTTTTAGATGAAGCTTTGCTAAATGATGCGTGCTAATTTATAGCTATGGTAAGTGCACCAATCGATCAAGTAATAAAGTGAATGAGTAGAGTATCGTCCCTAGAGGATTGGAAAACAAGTACTGAAAAGCTCTTTCCTATTCTTTATTTAGAAGATCGATTTATGAGAATAAAAATTAAAAAAAAATAATTAAAATAATTAAATTTTTTTTTATTAAATAGAGAGAGTGTAAATTATTGAGGTTTTAAATTCAAGAGCAATGGATTACTAAGGCAATCGGTTCACCAACTCAATCAATACGATATTCAGGTTTTTAGATTAATTTTATTTCATGTGACGGTGGAGTCTCCTAATTTATTCACTACCCTTTGGTCCAGGCATAGCAAATCTATTAATATTTATTAATTACCCTTTGATCCAAGTGTAATTTAAATAAATATTAATGCATTAGGTTTTGTGAAACCCTCTAATTAAAATACGCTGCGTCCAAAGCGCACTAAAATTCCCGCATGCATATGAATTCTAATTTGATTCATAATACAAGGTATATAATCAAGAAGCATTAACATAGATGTACTTGGTCCGTAACATCTATGTTCATCAGATCAATTAGAAGATGGCCAGTAATCTAAAAGCATTAAGATCAGATTTATATACTCCTCATAAATAAAATTTAAAAATAAATTATACTGAATATTGCATCAAAAGAGTGGCTACACCTTAGCCTTAGTAAAATAAAATTTAGTTCATGATAACAAATTTAAAAATAGTAAATAAAATAAAAAGCATGAAGAAATTAGACTGTTTGATTGCTAAAATTGATTATCTGTTGCTCTTGATGCGGAGAACTTGGTGAAGAAGAAGAGGCTCCTTGATATCTTCTCTCTCTTTCTTTCTCTCTCTCTTTCTTTCTTTTCCTTCTTCCCGTCTCTCTCTGTTTTTCCCTTTTTCTTTTCTCTTCCTTTTCTCTTTTTTTTTTCTCACGGCAACGGTGCTTTTATAGATGAAGTCTCCAAAATCCATCCAAAACTCGATTTTAGACTCCTAAAATAATTCAAACTATGATCTGAATAATTCTGGCCGTGCGATGTTGATCAAACGGTCCAAAAACCACTCAAAAACCCGTTAAAATAACCCAGATCAAGTCGGATTTAATATCAGCCGTTGGATCATCCAATGGATTGAATCTGGGCCGTCCGATCTCGTTGAAATCAGCCTTCAGACCTTTAGTTACAGTCGGGATGAATCTCGGCCGTTGGATCTCGACCGGGAGCTGCGGATGCCGTCCATCAGCTCCTTCTTCTCGTCCGTCCGATCAAGATTTAGTGAAAACCGCCCGTTGGATCAGCCAGAATTCCCAAATTGCCCTCCGTGGACCGTGCGCGAGCCCGGTGTTGCGTGGACCGCCGCGTTCTTCAACCAATCAGAGCGCGCCTCCGTCTGTGAAATTCCTGAAAATACCCTTCGGTTGGTCCACCGTACGCCGCGAAAAATGCTGACGTCATCCTGACGTCAGCGTTGCGTCAGCGGTTTTTTTTTTTTTTTTTTTTTTTTTTTTTGAAATTCGATTTTGGGCTCGTTTGAAGTCCGTTTTGCCTGAAATTTGTTTCATCTGAATCAGAAAAATGAGATCTTCACATTGGTAGCCTTCTTTCCTGCATAAGATTAATAAAAATATCAATTTTTAATAAAATATTTTAATTTATTTTATAATTTAATACTTTTATTAGTATATTTTTACTACTTATCACACCCCCCAACTTATTCATTGCTAGTCCCTTAGCAATGTTTTATTTAATACTATATTTTAATAAAATTATTTATCACAGAGATAAAATCTTGGATTAAAGATCAAAAAGTTTAGAAAATATTGCTAACTAAGCATTGAGCTTCGGAAGCAAAATTTTTTAGTCAATACAATTAAAAACTTTCTTAGAGTACATCAAAGATCTATAGCACTTATGTTCGTGATGACTAACTTTAGCATTTCAGTATTAAACTAAAAGAACAAAAGTATCCTCTCTTATCACTTATTTTGATCAATTTTCTATACATTCTCAATTTTATACTCATGAATTAAGGTAGCTTTCACACTGCCTTTTTTTTTTTTTTTTTTTTTTTTTTTTTTTTTTTTTGCTGAGCATCCTGGCCTTCCCTTTACCATTTTACGTGAATTTTCACACTTGACCTAGGTGCAGAGATCCAGTTACTAGGCTTTGGGCAATCCACATATACTCTGTCTTTTGCACTTTATTTATAGGCAGGTAGCTCTTTCCTTAAATTCAAGTTTCTTTGATTAGAATGTATATTAATTATCAATTTTCAGTGATAATTGAATCTTCAGTTGGCCTTATAATCAATACCTACTTTGCCTTGTTAGTGTGCATGTGCAATTAGAAAGTGCTAATAATCTTTTAATGACCTAAGTAGGCTGTTAAAAGTTGACCAACTAATCTACTTCTTTAACTCATTACATTCATTAGCAAATAATTCTATCTTTTATCACTTATCCAGTTTATCTTTGCTCAAGATTTTCTTCTTGACACATGATTTTTTTTTTTTATTTAATTTTTTATTTTTTATATTATTCTATATTATTTTAAAAGGAGAAAGAAAAATAAAGGATGTAATAAAGGATAGGAAAGAATACACCTGATTTGGCTCAATCTGGTTCTTTGGAGCTTTGAAATTTTGCTTGAGTTCTCATTGATTTTTCTGTAAAATTGAAAATATACACCAGAGCAGTAAAAGTGCAACAACAAATTACGAAAAAAAAATAAAAAAAATAAAAAAAAAATGATCCAAACTAAAAAGAAAAGAAATAACCTATCTAGTAGTTCTGATTTATAGTCTTCAGCTTGACTTTCTTTGAATTCTAAAGTGGATCAATCTGGTGCCACTTCAATTGGAATACTTTCATGTTTGATCGAATCCTCTTTCAATTTGACATTGCTTGCTTTTATAGTCTCAAACTTATTTTCTACAGAATTCTCATATAATGGATTGTCAATAATGTCAATTAGAAAACAAGTTTGATTATCAGGATGTTTAATATCTTTAAAAATATTAAAAGTAACTTGTTCATCTTGGACTCTAAGAATTAATTTTCCTTGTTGAACATCTATTAAAGCTCCTCCAGTAGCTAAAAAGGGTCTCCCTAAAATAAGGGGTACATCATAATCTTCTTCCATATCAAGAACAATAAAATCAACAGGGAAAATAAACTTGTTTACTTTTACCAAGACATCCTCCACTATACCTCTTGGATATTTAATGGATCTGTCGGCTAATTGAAGAGTAATAGTGGTAGGCTTTGGTTCTCCTAGACCCAGCTTTTTGAAAATAGAAAAAGGCATGAGGTTAATGCTTGCTCCTAAATCACATAAAACTTTATCAAAACTACAATCACCAATAATGCAAGGGATAGTAAAGCTCCCTGGATCTTTTAGCTTCTGTGGTAATTTATTTTGAAGTATTGCTGAGCATTCTTCATTCAAATTTATTCTCTCATGCTCTTTCAGCTTTTTCTTATTTGTTAAGATTTCTTTAAGAAACTTGGCATACCTGGGCATTTGAGTAATAGCATCTACAAAAGGAATATTAATATGTAAATTCTTTAGAATTTTGAAAAAGTTAGAAAATTCCTTATCTGGATGCTGCATTTGTCTTTCTGGGAATGGCAGTGGCGGCACGTAGGGCTTCACATTTGGATCAGCAAACCGTATACCTGGAGACCATCCATCTGCTGGTTGTTTTGGTGACTGACGAGTTTGAGTTGATGGTTCTTTATTTATAGTTGGCTCTTCGGTCCCATTCTTCTGATGTGGCTCCTCCAGCTTTGTACCACTTCTTAGGGTGATAGCATTGACTTGCTCCCTTGGATTTGTCTCCGTATTGCTTGGCAAGGATCCTTGAGGTCTCTCGGAGATTATCTTAGCCATTTGACCTATTTGCATCTCCAAGTTTCGAATTGCTGCTGTTTGGTCCTGCCTAAGTTTGACTTCCAAATTTTTTAAAGTTGCTTCTTGGTTTTGTATGAATTTGACCATTAGCTCTTCCATGTTAGACTTCTTTTCAGGTACTTGGAATCCCGGGGGTGGTTGTTGTGCTGCATTTTGATTGCTCCATGAGAAATTTGGATGCTGTCTCCACCCTTGATTGTATGTGTTGGAGTAGGGATTGTTTTGTTGCGGCCTGAAAAAATTACCAATATAATTAGCTGTTTCAGTTGTTTTAGCAAAAGGATTACCTGTCTGGCAATTATTCGTATCATGTCCTCCTCCACACAGATCACAAGTAATGCTCTGAACATGCATAGCTGTTCCCTTTAAGTTGTTGACTTCGGCTCTGAGGGCTGCAATTTCAGCTAGTAAGGTTGGCACGCAATCTACTCCCTGCACAGCTGCTAGTCTTTTTGGCATCATGCGCTCTGTCTGCCATTGATAGCTATTTGATGCCATCTCATCGATTAGATCGAATGCTTCTTCCTCTGTTTTTCGGTTAATGGTTCCTCCTGCTGCTGCATCAATCATAGAACGATTAGTAGGAGATAAACCATTATAGAAAGTTTGTACCTGAAGCCATACGGATAGTTGATGATGTGGACATCTCCTCAATAATTCCTTGAAACGTTCCCAAGCCTCATATAGTGTCTCCATGTCCATCTGCATAAAGGAGGTGATATCGTTGCGCATCTTAGCAGTCTTGGAAGGTGGAAAGTACTTGGCTAAAAATTTTTGGGCTAGGACATCCCAAGTTGTGATAGAACCTGCCGGAAGAGAATGAAGCCAATTTTTAGCTTTATCCCGTAAAGAGAAAGGAAATAACCTTAATCTAATAGCATCATCCGACATCCCATTAATTTTAAAAGTATCGCAAAGTTCAAGAAAATTAGAAATATGGGCATTCGGATCATCATGCACGTGTCCACTGAATTGGACAGTTGATTGAATCATCTGGATCATCGCCGGTTTTATTTCGAAGTTGTTTGCTCGTACAGGCGGTCTCCTGATGCTCGAAGCTGCATCGGCTACAGATGGTGTAATATAATCATTTAATGATCGATATACTGGTCGAATAGCTTCATGCTGTCCTTCAGTCGCCATATCCAATCCTAGATTGATGTCGTTAGGATCTTCAGCTGCCATGTTTCTCTCTTGCTGTAATCTTCTAATAGTTCTTTCAATTTCTGGATCTAAAGGTAGTAAGTTACTATGTCCAGTACGTGTCATGCAATGAACAACAAATTTTTTTTTTTTTTTTTTTTTAAAAATAATAAAATTAAAAATAAATTTCTAAAGTAAAGCTAGGATCAAAATTTCAATATTGTTTTAAACTCAATCCCCGGCAACGGCGCCACTAAACATGTTCTACATAAATTTCTATTTTCTTAAAGGATTATACCCAATTCCAGCTTTATTGAAAATAGTCTTTTGATTGTTCAATATTGTTTGAAGCTTTTGAGATCCATAAATAAACTTTTCTACCATGGACTTTAAATTTTCAATTTCTTTTGTTAAGTTTATATTTTCTTCCAAAAGAGATTTTTTTAGCAAATTTTCTTTTTCTTCAACTAAAGATTTTTCAAATTTAAGAAATAAATATTTTTCTTTAGCTAAAGCATTTTTTTCTTTCAAAATATCTTCCTTTTCAATCAATAGTTTACTCTTTTCATCAACTAAAAGAAGATTTAATTTTCTTAATTCTTTATTTTTTAGTCCTATCATTTTATATTCATTCATAAAATCATTGAAGGCTTGAAATAACTCATCAAAAGTAAAATCAAAAGAATTTTCAAGATTTACCTTATCATCATTAGCCATGAGGCAAGAATTTGTAATTCTTTCTTCCTCTTTCTCATTTCTCTTTTCTTTACTTTGCTTCCCCTTAATCAATGCTTTCTTTTTTTTTGCTTCTTCTTCTTCTTCTTCTTTTCATCCTCATGAGCCATGAGGCATATGTTGGGATGAGTTTGCTTATCCTCTTGGAAGCTTGGTTCTTCTTTTTGATTTGCTTTTCCATAAGTCATTTTCAATTTCTTCTATATTTGATTCATTGAAATACATGAAGAAATTTCACTAAACTCATTAATATCTAAGGAGCAATAAAGATGTTCATGACCTTGGCATTTAGTTGGGCCATCTTTTTATTATGCTTGATATATGCATTGTGGGTGTGTGAGCCATCAACAATAATTTTTCATAAATTATAGTCATATGCTTGTATGAATATTTTCATCATAACTTTCCAATAGGTAAAATTTGAGCCATTAAAAAGTGGGGGTCTATCTATGGAATGGCCTTCATTAAAAAGAGATTCCATTTTGGGTTGCCAATATCTTTAGCTCTTGATCGTTAGGTCAACAACCAATAATAGAGCACCTACTCTGATACCACTTATTGCCCAAGGATGGCTATCCAAGAGGGGAGGGGGTGAATTAGGTTTCTAAAAAATTTTGGTCAATTTAAACTCTAATGCAAATATGTACTTCTAATTAAAAGAACTTGAATGCTTTGAAGGGAAAATCTAGTTTTCTGGGTCAGATTCATTCAGATCTGATTGGATCAAGAGAGATATTTTAAAAAATTTTTCTTTTGAATCTAGATCAGATCTGAGATATTTTAGATCTAATTTAATAGATCTAATAAAATAAAATAAAAATAAATTAAATTTAATTTAATTTTATATCTTATTATTGGGTAATCAGATTATCCTATGATGATCCTACTGATTGTCTGAGATTCTGATCTAGCCATGCAAGTGTCTGACCTCTACCGGTATCCACTCAGACAGGATCTGAAGATCTTCTCCTTCTTTATCACTTCTCCAAATATTAGATTTGGATCTGATTTAAAGAATCTTCAAAACTCCTTTTGAAGATCGGGTATCATCTCTTGTAGTAGTGCTACCTTCTTTCTTTCTCATCACCTTTCTCTTGCCTGGATCGCACCAAACTAGAGCCCAAATTCCCTTGGAAATGGAGAGGAGAGAGGAGACCTAAAGATGGCATGGAGGCGGGAGAGGGGCAGCCTTATGGCATGGGTAAAGATCTAAACTCTTTGAAACTAGGCGCAGATAGGATTTATATAGACCCTACTGCGCCATGCAGTGCCACATCATCCTGGCCAATCACATTACTTCATGCAATTAGATCTAAATCTGATTGATGGGATGACATCACCTGATTCAATCAAATAAGAGCCCCTCTAAATCATCCTTAGATGGAGCATAAGACTGGTCAACATTTAATTTTTGGCGCCACCTAGGTAGAAACCTCGAAGTAACTGGAGTCCCATCTGTATGGGACTCCAGGCACCTCTATCCATGGGCGCACGCCTCCCTAGGTATGTGCCCCTAGTCCACCTACTTTTTAGTAGGTTGACTGGTCCAAAATCAATCTCTTATGGGTGCATGACACATGGATAGATGTCTAAGTACCAAAGGTCAACAAAAGACAAGAATTAGTAGGTGATGGAAAAAGGCAAATGTTGTCTCAAATTTATCTTATAAATTAAGATAACTTTTTTCTAACTTGGACAAGTTTCAGTCAGACCAAGTAAAGGTACCTGAGTAAGCACAAATACCTTTGGCTTATTCGAGACAACTTAAGATGATAATTGAAGGAGAATATTAGGCTCAATCGTATGCTAGCACGATTTTCTTGAACCTAATTAAATCTTATTCAAATCAATTGAACTGGATTAGTCCAATTGATGAAATCTAGATCCAAATCCCTGTTTGTGTGATTCAGTTAGATTCAGTTTCATATGATAATGAGATATGTCACGATCTCTATCATCGACATCACCGAAACACCTTTCGATGCATCAGAACTTTTCTGATTCAGACAACTAGAATGATTGATCATCCAAATTATTCTAATTGCTTCCAAAATCCACTAGTGACACCTAGCAGTATATGGTGGCAATCCATCAGAACTAAAAATGAACCTCTTGGTGCAGTTACATGTATGATTAAGTTCTTCTATCTTGAGCTCCAATCAGATTAGGGTTAAGGTGAACTCGTCAAATCCTAATTTCTATCATACGATTTAATTATTTGATTCAAGTCCAATGTGAAAACCATAATAGAAACTCTTTCTATTATTTCACTCTGTCATGGCCATGACCTTATGGACTTGATTCTCATGATCATCATAGGGCTGCTCCTCATCTACCGAGGTAGATAGATTCCCTCTTGGTGTGATCCAATTCCTACAATGAACATGCTATAGCCAACATACACCTCAAGATTTCGAATGGCTAGGAGATCGAGTCATGGTGTAGTCAAACTATAACACCCTCAAGGTGAACTACCGATGCACCTCAGATCAAAGAACTAGACAAACCACTGTAGCTTTGAGCCAGTCATCGACGAGAAGGTAGACTTTCTTATGACTACTCGAGGTGGTCACGCTCAGTGCCCTCATTCTCTAACGAGTACCTGTACTCTCGCTCCGGTGTCTCTACACTGTAGACTCAAGATTCATCTACTTATAAAGAAGTGATTATACACTAACCTTTCGGATCAATCACCATCCTCATGATGATCCTACGGTCGGAAGAATTTTATGAGTTAATAATGAAAATTATGTCTTGAATTTTCAACTCTTGAAAATAAGAATTATTATAACCATTAACTCAAGGAATGTATCACAAACACTAAATATATATTATGATAGAAAATAATCTATTTTATTATTTATAATCAAAATTATAATTTTGCCTTTAGAAGTGTATTACAAGTGTCAGCCAATTCTGGCTTCTAGGGCACACATATCTAACATACTTGTGGTGAATAAGCAAGGTGTAGTAGTAGAATTAAAAGCAACTAGATAATGCAAATATATAAAGCAAATAAAGAAAGCAAGAAAAGTAAAATCATAATACAAACACACAGATTTTATAGTAGTTCAGTGCAACCTTGTACCTATGTCTACTCCCTAAGTTCTTCTTAGGAATTTCACTATAATCCCTAGATTATAGTGCATTTGTTTTAGTCTGAGATCACAAACAAACCTAGTTGATTTTGCTAGACTCACCAACCATAATCTTACACCGATAGTTTTCTTGGATACACTATCAATCCGATTGGTTTTAACCTAGAAGCACCAACCAGAACCTTTACACTATTCAATTTTTGGCTTGGACCAACCTACACCCCAAGTTTATTTCCTTCAAAGAAATATGTAAAAAAACAAAAATATAAGTATAAGAATTCAACATAAAAAAAATAAGAAAAAAAAAATCTTTTTGAAGTTTGATGGAGAAGCTAAAAGATGGCTCTTGAAGCTTTGTATTCCCTTCTTTGAAGGCTGGGAGGAAGCTTGAATGAATGAGGATGATCATACTTGGAAGCTCTCTAAATTTGATGTACAAGATCCTCTCTTTTCTCTCTTTTTCTTTTGATATTCAATGAACCTCACTATTTTGATGATTTCTACTTTCAATCCACTTGATCTCACTTTCCAAATATTTCTTTAGCCTTTTATACTCTTTATAATGGCTGGAGGAGTAGTTCTAGCCATTGGAAGCCTAGAAATAGTCATTGAAGTAGAGAAATAGCTATTAGAAAAAACTATAAAAAACTAGCCATTACGATCACTGGGTTGGCTCAGTTTTTTACTGGGTCGGTTCAGTCCTAACTAGGTCGGCTCAGTTTATAGCTGGGTTGGCTCAGTCCCCTAGGTCTTGAAAAATTAGCTTTCTGCATTCTCTATTTTTTGCTTCCACTGAGACTAGGTCGGCTCAGTCTCAAACTAGATCGACCTAGTTTGCATGCCATACGTGCCAAACAATCCATTTCAAAAGAAGTTGATCTAGGATGAAGGAACCAGATCTAGGGTTTCACAGGTAGATCTTGAAACTTTTTCAAGATCTTGCAGGGAAAGACTTAAATAAATCTAAAATTTATTTAAATAACCATGTACACACCTAGATCTTAGATCTATTACATGATTAAGGTATAATATTAAATCAAAAATTAAAATCAAATAAGAAAGAAAAAGATTGATCAAATCAACCTAGATCTACACTACATCAAATAAAGGTATGAAGTTTATAGATCAGATCTATTACCTAAGCAAGTTTAGATGTTCTAACTTATTGATCTGAGCTTGAGGATGAAGTCATGAGCCACACATGTGTCCGACCTCTAGGATTCATCCAGACGAGCCTACGATCTCTGATCTAAAGTCCGATGCAGAAAATCAGCACAGCATGCTAGTATTGGGTTAATCCTTCTTCGATGGTCAATCTAATGCTCCCTTCTTTAAAATTTGGACTCTCCAAAATATGAGAAAGAAGATGAGAGTTTTCTGATATGAGACTCTCTCAAAAAAAACTCAAAAGAAAGGAGGAGAGATTGAAAATAGAATAGCCCTAGAAGATGACCCTCTTCTTCTTCCCTTTTCTCTCCCCTAGACACTTAGTTTGGTGCGTATGGAACCCCCACGCCCAAGGACCCTCATCTAATTTTTGCACAACCCAAACCTCTATATTTAACAAAAAAATTAAAACAAAATTCATCCAATAAATAGGGAAAAAGAGAGTCCAAGTTAGGTCAAATTTCTAGACTAGGAATATCCAAATAAGGAAAATTGTTGGGGTGCCCAACTCTTGGGTGCCTCCTCCATAATTTTTGGTGTGGACCAGCAAGGGAGGGCACACAAAAAAAAAAAAAAAATTTTATAGAATAAGAGAAGAATTAATTAAAAGAGGGGGCGGCACTCAAGAAAAGATGTTTTGGTCAACAAGGAATTTATCTCATAGAATCCTAAGCAAAACCAATTCCTCCTTTCACTTGGTCTTCCACCTAACTTTCAAATATGACTTGAAGGGAGAGAGGGGGCATGAAAATCAGGAAGAAAGAGATTTTCCATGAGAAATACCTAAAAAATAGGTAGGGGGGAGTTTGGACCAAGGTGGCGCAAGGAGATAGGGAGTCCTAGTCACACTAGGACTCCTATTTTGACTTGGTCAAATAAGATCTTTTAACCAAATAAAATCAAGATTAAATCAATCTAATTAATTAAGACCCTAACCTATTTAAGAACTTAATTAAATTAGATTAAATTAGATATAATTTCTATTTATTTTCTAATCAAATTAAAAAATTGGGTTAATCCAAGTCCTAGTTAGACTAGGACTAGTTCTTCCTTGCACTTGGCTTATCCAATAAACCAACTGGACTTGATCCAATCAAGCCCAAACTAAATCTAATTAAATTATATTTAATTAAACTTAATCTTAATATATTGGCTTAATCATATTAAGTCAATTAGCAATCGAATTGCTAATCCATCCTCCTGCAACACTTGCACTAGGTTAAATACCAATCATATTGATTGTTTAACCCTAGAATGATTCTTAATCGTTGATCAACCATCTGATCAGATCATAAGCTCTAATATGTGTGACCTCATTGATTTGAATCTAGATTGGTAGTATCGAAATAAATTTTTGTACCAATCGAAGTGACCATCTAGTAATGATATCTAACGGTCGGATAGGTCAAAGGTGTAGAACACCATCCTTAGAATCCATGCGAATATAGTTTCTATATAATTCATCCCCTTGAACACAATGATCGTAGGACACATCAAAGTTCAACTATCAACTTTGATTAGGTTGTCCACATTGTATTTCAAAAGACCAAATCCATCTGGTGGATTATTTGTGCCAAGGTTTTGCTATATTGAAATACAGCGACACATTCCTCTCCAACTCTTAGAGTGGTCAATTCCATCTTGATCATAATCCAACTTTGCAAGTACTTGACTATGCCCAAAAATCTTTTATTGTTGAATTAGAAATTCAGTTAGTCCGGTACCAAAGCATAATGAGTTGCTTGCAAGTCACTGTGGTGATCTCAGGTCTAAGGGATACTTATACCTATATCCCATCAGAGACATTCTCGACAGTAGAATGCTCTAGAGTTGGTCATGTTCAATGATGATGTACCCATACATCTCACCTATATGCCATACCAGTGTCTTCATACTTCTTGGTTAAAAGGACAACCAACCTATATGGCATATAGCGACTTATGCTCGATAGATGCTGTTGTCCTAATTAACAGCCTATCATTTAATCGTGAACAAATTTAAGGACTAATCGATAAATCCTCTCTTTATCAAAATTAAATAATCCTAAGGACTTCATGACAATAATGGAGTTCATTAGAAGATGTAAACTTATGATGAAAAAGATGTCAAAATATTTTTATTAATTAATAAATCAATTATAATATCTCAACCATCAATAGGCTGATAATTGACTTTGGGACATAATTCCCAACAACTCCTACTTATCCTAAAGCTACTCGGCATAGTATCTAATATCCACCTTTAACTTATGGTTGTCGAACTCCTTGATTGCTAGGGCTTTAGTGAAGGGGTCAGCTAGGTTCTCCTTTTCATCGATCTTCTGAAGGTCGATGTCACCATGATCCACGATCTTACGGACCGAATGGAAGCAGCACAGAATGTGCGTTGTTCACTGGTGTGCCTTCGGTTCCTTTGCTTGAGCTCTGGCATCAATGCTGTCGCAGTAGAGCAGGACTGGACCATCAATAGAGGATGCTACTTCGAGCTTGGTGATGAACTTCCTCAGCCACATAGCTTCTTTTGCTACATCTGATGCTGCCATGTACTCTACTTCGCAAATAGAGTCAGCCACTATATGCTGCTTGAAACTTTTTCAGTAGATGGCTCCACCATTTAGAGTAAAGATATACCCCGACACACTTTTACTGTTATCATGATCAGATTGAAAGCTGAAGTCTATAAACCCCACAAGCTACAGATCTGACTCACCATAAATTAATCATTGGTCCTTAGTATTTCTCAAATACTTAAGAATGGTTTTAACCATCTTCCAATGATTTTCTCCAGGGTTAGACTGGTATCTACTCACTACTCTTAGTGAGTATGCCACGTCTGGTCTCGTACATATCGTTTAATACATAATAGACCCCACTACCAAAGATATGAAATTCTACTCATACACTCTCTCTCTTTAGGAGTTCTCGGGCAATCCTTCTTAGAGAGAAAAATTTCTTGGCCTATCCGAATATAGGCCTTTTTAGAATTCTCCATGTTGAACCTCTTCAGCACAGTTTCTATGTATGTGGACTGGGATATACCAAGCATCCTTTTAGATCTATCCCTATAGATCTTCATCCCTAGGATGTAGGATGCTTCACCCAAGTGCTTCATGGAGTACTACAATGACAACCAAACATTTATTCCTTATAATGTGGAGATGTCATTCCCGATTAAGAGAATATCATCCACATATGAAATAAGGAATACCATTGCTGGACCATTTGCTCATTTGTAAATGCTGGATTCTTCTCCGTTCTTAATGAAGTCATATGTTTTGATCACTTTATCAAAACATATGTTCTAACTCTGTGATGTTTGCTTCAATCCATAAATGGATCTCTGAAGCTTGCACACCTTGGACTCATCTATGGATGTGAATCCTTCAGATTGTATCATATACACCTTTTTGGTCAGCTCTCCATTTAGGAAAGCTATCTTCATATCCATCTGTCAGATCTCATAGTCCAGTTGGGCAGCAATGGCAAGCATGATCCGAATGGACTTGAGCATTATCATAAGGGAAAACGTCTCGTCATAGTCAATACCATAATGTTTATGATACCCCTTGGCAACCAGATGGATTTTATAGGTCTCCACCATTCTGTCTATGCCCCTCTTCCTTTTGAAGGCCCATTTACACCCAATGGGTTTAACCCCTTCAGGTGGGTCAACTAATGTCCATATATCATTGACCTTTATAGAATTCATTTCGAATCTCATGACTTCTAGCCATTTCTCAGAGTTAGATCCCTGCATCTTATCCATATAAGTGATTGGATCCTCATCATTCTCATCGAGTTTGATGGGATCACAATCTTGGATCAAGAATCAATAGTATCTATTCGGATGGCGGGGTACTCTATCGGATCATCTTAATGGTGTGGGTTCACTAGGCTTCAGATATGATATAATCAAATCCGACTTAGGTTCAACATTCTGTGTCGGACTATCTACCTATTGAACTTCATCAAGTTCAACCTTAGAGGCAATAGTTCCTTCATCAAGGAACTTCTTTTCAAAAAAGATTGCCCTAAGGCTAACAAACACCTTTTGTTCATTAGCATAGTAGAAATAGTATCCTTTGGTCTCTTTTGGGTATCCTATGAATGTACACTTGTCAGACCTAGGTCCAAGTTTGTTTGTAACTAACCGTTTGACATAAGTCAGACAATCCCAAACTCTAAGGTACGAAAGTGCTGGCTTACACCCTGTCCATATCTCATATGGGATTTTAACTACTGACTTACTTGGAATCCTATTTAATAGATAACAAACTGATTTGAGTGCATATCCCTAGAAGGATATCGGCAAGTTGGAAAATTCCATCATGGATCGGATCATGTCTAATAGAGTCCGATTCCTTCTTTCAGACACACTATTATGCTATGGTATTCCAAGAGGAGTCTATTGGGAGAGAATTCCATTCTCTCCTAGATATGTGAGAAACTCACCAAGAAGGTATTATCCTCCTCGGTCAGACTGAAGAGTTTTAATACCCTTTCCAGTTTGTTTTTCTACTTCACTTCAGAGTCGTTTGAACATTTTAAAAGAATTCGACTTATGTTTCATCAGATAGACATATCCATATCTAGATAGATCGTCTATGAAAGTGATGAAGTAGAGATATCCATCTCTAGCACTTATGCTCATTTGTCCACATACATCAGTATGTACTAGACCTAAGAGCTTATTGGCTCTCTCACCTTTTTCAGTAAAAGGTGACTTGGTCATTTTACTACGAAGACAGGACTCATAGGTTGGAAGTGATTCACAATCATTAATTTCGAGGATTCCCTCCTGAGTCAACCTGTTTATCCTATTCTTGTTTATATGACCTAGACTATAGTGCCATAAGTAGATATCTAATACACTTTCTAATCTAGGGTGCTTGCCAGTAGAATAGACCGTATTAATAGGTTGTGAGAACATATATACACCATTGTTCAATTATCCATAGAAAGCAGTAACACCATTCATAATGACATTACAAACTCATTTCTTTATTAAAATTTCATAATTATTCATGGCCAAAAGGCCTACAAAAATGATATTTAAAAAGAAACTAGGACATAAATGACAATCACTAAGAACAATGGTATGAGATTCAAATGCAAGTTTCAAAATTTCTAAAGCTAGAACTGGAACTGGTCTTCCATCTCCAACATTCAGGAATCTCTTACCTTGCTTGAATCTTCTACTGACCTACAATTCCTACAATGAATTACAAATATGGTAAGGGCTACCAGTATCCAATACCTAGTCAATAATATCATAAATAGAGAAATTGCAAGGAGTTATCATATAAATACCTTGCCTAGCAGCAGCTTGCTTCTTTCTCTGCCTGCTCGGTTCTAGGGAGGCAATGTACTGAGGACAGTTCCTCTTCCAGTGCTCCTGCTTCTTACAAAAGAAGCATTCAGCTTGACTCTTATCGGGCTTGGTCTTTAGGGTCTGAGCCTGCACAGGTGTCCTAGCATGGACATGCACCTTCTTGGCTTTCTTCTTCTTGTTCTTCTTCCCTTTTCCAAAGGATTGAGAATGAGAATACGAACCTCCCACTAAGTTCACCGACTCCTTATGGAGTTGGTGATCCTTCTTAAAGTTCTGAAGTAACCCCAATAACCCATGGTAGTCCACTTTAGGCTTTGACATTCTATAATATGTAAGGAATGGGAGATAAGACTTGGGCAGTGAGTTTAGTATTGCATCTTTCCCCAAGTTGTTTGTGCAAGAAAAGGCTAAGCTTACTCAAGCACTTTATCAGCTCGATCATGTACAATACATGATCAATGATAGAGGCACCATCCTGCATTCTGGCATTGGAGATGGCATAATTAGTTTTGTGCCTCTTAACGTCATCGGATGTGCCAAAAGAATCCTTCAACACTTGGAGCATTTCATTTGGCTGAGCTGTCTCAAACTTGCGATTGAACTTGTTGCTCATCGCAGCTAGCATAATGCAGCGCATCATGGTTTGGTCATTGAGCCACTTCTAATAAGTATCTCTAACTATTCTACATGCATTAGCAGCTGGCTCCTCAGGTGTAGGATCCATCAGCAAATTTAGGATCCATTCATGCTCCAAGACAATCTTCAACTTTTGGTACCAGCTATCGAAGTTGGGTTCCACCAACTTATCATTGTCCAATAATGATCAAAGCGATATAGAAGTGGCCATGTTTACACAAAGAAAAACCAAAATCTAATTAGTAATTGATTCATTAAATCTAAAGATTTGGACTTTAATCAAAAGATTTCTTCCACTATTTTATTCGAATTGGTAGCCTCTACCTCCAATTCGTGGAATTACCCTAATTTCTTAGTGGGTACTGGAATCCACATAGACTATACACAAGCCCAACTTTGGTTGGCCCATCCATGTACATCTAAGGATAGGTTCATAATCAATTATTTCTTTAAATAATTTTCAGTAATTAAATTTTGCCTCAGGCCCTGATCAGTTGGCTTTGGACTTCTCAAAAATGGGTCCAGCTAGATCCAACCATTAAGATGACCATACTTAGCCCATCCAACCATTAAGATGACCATACTTAGCCCATCCAACCAATGAATGATTAGGCCCAATTTTGGTTGGCCCACCTAACTACCATTTAGAAAGATGCATCCAAGAGATCATATAATGAATGATAATTCCATCAACCGATAAGCACTAGGCCTTTGGGCCTCCAATGATTATCCAATTGATGGACCCATTATCATCCACTTTAATGGGAGGCTATGATCCAGTTATCATATAACTATTTTATTTTAGGGATCTAATAATTTTAGAGAATTTATTTATAGAAGTGAGTAGGTCAGATAAACTAGCTTGTCATGATCCTCTCACTAACTTCACCAAGTCAGCTTAAGAAAGACCATTAATAGGCTGATCTAGGAGCAACTAAATTAGTCAAACTGATTTACCTAGCTGACATGAGTTAGCTTAAATAGTCAAGTGATCCGATCAAAATATAATCTCACCAAGAGGCCAGGTAAGTTCGATCAGTGGATGGGTATGCCAGGCTTGCCTTAGACACCATAAAAAATGGCTAAGTAAGTGGGCTGCCAATTAAAAACCACTGGTCTGGTTTATCTTAGACACCAACTGATTTAATTAGTTTCAATTAGATCAACCTAATAGTTCGTGCTAGACCACGTAACCAAGAATTAAGTCCATCTTAGGTCTTGTTAAAAATATGGACTTGACCAACTACAACTATTATAATTGATCTAAAGAATCCTTGACCTAATCTAAGACAATAATTGATTAGATTTAGTCAATTCTCTAATTAAGACCATTCTTTAATCTAATCCTAGGTCTAACCCAATGGACCTAATTCCCACTAACCCATTTAACCCAATATGTTATGATTTGTGTCTTAGGATCTTCAATTCATAATCTTAGATCCTAATCAATCAACTTCTTAATTCTCAATTAAGTTTTGGGTTGAGGGTTGGGGTTTGGCTTTTCAAAAATGATTTTTATATTTGTAAAATATTTTTACTACGTGGTTCTATCAACCAAGTTGCTTGATTGATTCATAATCAATATGCAAGTAAAATAAACATAAAACTACTTTACATCTAATCAAAATAGGTTCATGTAATTGAAACAGTTTCAATAATAATCAATCATAAATCTCTAAATCAAATATAACATATTTATGATGATTAAAATAAGATTAAAATATTTTTTAATCAGATCATAAAATTTATTAGATCTAATCTAAAATTTTATGATCAATATTTTAGATCAGCACATACTAGGACAACCTATTCATTATAAGGGGTAAACCTTATAGTAGGACAACCATATGGCAGTCCGTGCAATGTAAAGTATTTTTTTTATTTTTTTTAATTTTAGATTTATTAACTAGATTATAAATTAGTTATAATCTAAAAAAAATCTTGACATGCATAAAAATTATGTAATAAGAACCTTGCTCTGATACCAATTGAAGGAACCAGATCTAGAATTTCACAGGTAGATCTTGAAACTTTTTCAAGATCTTGCACTAAAAAACTTAAATAAATATAAAATTTATTTAAATAACCATGTACACACCTAGATCTCAGATCTATTATATGATTAAGGCATGATATTAAATTAAAAATTAAAATCAAATAAGAAAAAAAAGGTTGATCAAATCAACCTAGATCTACACTACATCAAATGCAGGTATGAAGTTTATAAATCAGATCTATTACCCGAGCAAGTTTAGACGTTCTAACTTACTGATCCAGGCTTGAGGATGAAGTCATGAGCTGCACACATGTTCGACCTCTAGGATTCATCCACACGAGCCTACAATCTCTGATCTGAAGTCCGATGCAGGAAATCAGCACAACATGAAATCAGCATAGCATGCTAGTACTGTGCTGATCCTTCTTCGATGGTAGATCCAATGCTTTCTTCTTCAAAATATGGACTCTCCAAAATATGAGAAGGAAGATGAGAGTTTGCTGATCTAAGACTCTCTAAAAAAGAACTCAAAAGAAAGGAGGAGAGATTGAAAATAAAACCGCCCAAGAAGAAGACCCTCTTCTTCTTCTCTTTTCTCTCCCCTAGGCACCTAGTTTGATGCCTATGGAAACCCCACGCCCAAGGATCCTCTTTCTCTAATTTTTGTACACCCCAAACCTCTCCCAAAGCTCTATATTTCATGAGGAAATTAGGATATAATTTATCTAATAAATAGCAAAAAAGAAGAGTCCAAGTTAAATCAAATTCCTAGACTAGGAATATCCAAATATGGGAAGTTGTTGGGGCATCCAACTCTTGGGCACCTCCTTCATAATTTTTGGCATGGACCAGCAAGGAAGGGCATAGAAAAGAAGATATTATTTTTATAGAATAAAAGAAGAATTAATTAAAAGAGGGGGTGGCACTCAAGGGAAGATGTTTTGGTCAACAATGAATCTATCTCATAAAATCCTAAGCAAAACTAATTCCTCCTTTGACTTGGTCTTTCACCTAACTTTCAAATATGACTTGGAGGGAGAGAGGGGGCATGAAAATCAGAAAGAAAGGGATTTTCCATGAAAAGTACCAAAAAAATAGGTATGGAGGGTGTTGGGACCAAGGTGGCGCAAGGAGATAAGAAGTCCTAGTCACACTAGGACTCCTATTTTGACTTGGTCAAAGAAGATCTTTTAACCAAATAAAATCAAGATTAAATCAATCCAATTAAATAAAATCCTAACCCATTTAAGAACTTAATACTATTAGATTAAATTAGATTTAATTTTAATTTATTTTTTTATCAAATTAGAAAATTGGATTAATCCGAGTCCTAGTTAGACTAGGACTAGTTCTCTTCCTTACACTTGGCTTATCCAATAAACCAATTGGACTTGATCTAATCAAGCGCAAACCAAATCTAATTAAATCTTATTTAATTAGACTTAATCTCAGCCTATTGACTTGATCAAATTAAGTTAATTAGTAATCCAATTGCTAATCGATCCTCCTGCAATACTTGCACTAGGTTAAACACCAATCATATTGATTATTTAACCCTAGAATGATTCTTAATCGTTGATCAACCATCCGATCAGATCATAAGCTCTAATGTGTGTGACCTCATAGGTCCAAACCTAAGTCGATAGCATAGGAATAAATTTTTGTATCAATCAAGATGACCATCTAGCAATGATACCCAATGGTCGGATAGGTCGAAGGTGTAGAACACCATCCATAGAACCCATGCAGATATAGTTTCCATATTATTCATCCCATTGACCACAATGCTCGTAGGACACATCAGAGTTCAACTGTCAACTTTGATCAGGTTGTCCATACTGTATTTCAAAATACCAAATCCATCTGATTGATTACCTTGGCCAAGATTTTTCTATATTAAATATAGTGATACATTCTTCTCCAACTCTTGGAGTAATCAATTTCATCTTGATCACACTCCGACTTCGCAAGTACTTGACTGTACCCAGAAGTTTTCTGTTGTTGAATTAAAAATTTAGTTAGTCTAGTATCAAAGCACAATGAGTTGCTTGCATGTTATTGAGGTGATCTCAGGTCTAAGGGATACTTATACCTATATCCCATCAGAGACATTCTCGACAGTAGAATGCTCTGGAGTTGGTCATGTTCAATGATGATGTACCCATACATCTCACCTATATGCCATACTAGTGTCTCCACACTCGGTTAAGAGGACAACCAACCTATATGGCATATAGTGACCTATGCTCGATAGACACTATCGTCCTAATTGATAGCCTATCAGTTGATCGTGAACAAATTTAAGGACTAATCGTAAATTCTCTCTTTATCGAAACTAAATAGTCCTAAGGACTTCATCACAATAATGAAGTTCACTAGAAGATGTAAACTTATGATGAAAAAGATGCCAAAATATTTTTATTAATTAATAAATTAATTACAATATCTCAACCATCAATAGGCTGATGATTGGCTTTCGAACATAATTCCCAGCACTAGGGGTTGTCTCTTGGGTTGACCCTTTTGTTAAAACTTGATTTTCTTCTAATTTATGCATCCAAAAATTATGGAATTGCCTCAAAAAAATCAAAAATCTTCTATGCTTGTTCTTGAGGCTTCTGAAATAGATTTTTTTCAACTTTGTAAAATTATAATTTTGCCTCTTGTCACTTTTTCTTAATCTCCAACTTGATAAAATTATAATTTTACTTGAATACCTAAAAAGATCTACATCCATTCTTGAAATACATGGTTAAATAATTAAACACTCAAAGTTTGATGATCATCAAAATCAATCATGGGATCAACAGCATGCATATAAGATACATCAGATCCTAATTGTATAGGACTTTCAGATTAGATTTATAGCTCGTATTATTAATTTGATTAATAATAGTTTCTACTATGTATGATTTTCGAAAAAGTTTTTGAAAGTAGAGCTAGAAACCCTACATGTTCCCTTCACCCGCATATGCTGCTCCACCCGAAACTATGCATCTCGGGCATTGGTGCTAGGATATTAGTCCTCGTGCACTCCTTCACTCTGAACTCATATTACATCTCTCTTCATCAGTAAAGCCACCTCTGCTCAATGCTCCACCTAAAACTAAAGTCCCCCTATGCTATAAAAGCTGACTCTATAACCGAGTCTTCCGAGGATAACCACTCAATGCTGCACTACTAAGCCTGCCATTGCACCTCGAACATCATCACTACTCTTTCGGACCAGCCACACTCCGCAGATCTATCCGAAACCATCTTAGATATATCGCACCCTATGGGCTCCTTCGAGACCACCAAGAGCTCATCCGACTCTTTACTTGTAGCGACTGAACCGATGGAATCCGAGTTTTCTCCTTCCTTACACTTCTTCCAAAGTGGACATTCTCACTTAAAGTGTTCTGCTTCACCATACTTGAAGCATCTCTTGGATCCCTTTCTATCCCTCATTGACCCTTCTTCTTCCCTTACTTAGGCCTCTCTAAAACCACGAGACCCTGTTGGGAAACCTTCCTCTTCATCATCCATTTTCGCTGCTTGTTGGACCTTAGCATTGATATGATCTCCTTATACACCGGCGTCTCCTTTCCATACAGCAGTATGGTTACCAATGGATCGAAGCTCTCAGAGAGCAAACATAGCAGCAACAAATTTTATCCTCTTCTTTGAGATCCACCCCAATGCTGAGCAAATTCATGTTCATTTGGTCTAACCACTGAATATGCCCCACAACATTCTTGCCCTCTTGAATCCAAAGGTTGTATAGTTGCTTCTTTAGCATCAACTTGTTGTAGATGTTCATTTTCATGTACAACTAGCGTAACCTCGACCATAAACCCCTGGATGTCTTCTCTTCTAACATGCCATACATCACTTCATCTGCCAGATAATCTCTAATCATGGCACATGCCTTTTTCTCCAAGAACAACCACTCCTTGTTTGTCATCTCCTCTAGCCTATCTTCTAAGGCCGTATCTAGTCTCATCTGAACCAGTAGATCCTCCATCCTAACCTTCTACATCATGAAACTTTTCTTTCCATCAAACTTCTTAAATCCTACCTTCAACCCATTGTTCTTCATGATCATATGAATCAAAAATAGCAAATAGGTGGATCTAAAAAGATACCTTGACTAAGGATGGTGGACAGCAGCCCGGTGATCTTTTTCTTCCTCATGAAGGTTGGAGAAAGTCTTTAGATTTGAATCTCGCTGTTGATCTCTACTGAAGTCTGATCTTCTTCCTCCATGCTCAGCCAGGCTCTGATACCACTTGTTGGATCTTAATACCTTTCTAACATCAATTATTGGAGAGAAGAAGAACAAAGTAGATGGCCGGCACATAGGGCTTAAAGTTGGAACCAGAGAGAGAAGAGTAGAGAGCTTTTAGGAAGTAAAGCTCAATTGTATTTCTTTCTATTGTAAAGATACAATACTTGAATTTATATACCCTAGAATTTCTGCTATACCACATGAATCTTAATAAATCAAACCCTAGCTGAAAAACTCTCCTAGACTAACCCAATATATAAAAGCACTCACCAAGCCCATGTACATATGTCTCACATACTCTCATCTCTCGGATCTAAATTCGATCTATACATGAGTTAGCCTCCTTAAGATCTTATTGGTCTAGGCCTTAAGATCCTAAGATAAAAGTCTATCCTAGACCTAAATAGAAAACTCCATCTAGTTCTATTCGCCACCATCGAGTTGGCTCTGTCAGGAGCCGAGCTGGTTCAGTTGCATCCCATCCGAATCTTATCTTCTATCTACCTAAGATAGCTAGCTCGACTGCATCCCGAGCCAGCTCGATCTCAGCCTGATCTGGCTCGACTACGTATCCAAGCCAGTCCACCTATGTGTCAACCCCTATCTTGGCTTATTCTTCTTCTGACTTTGGTTCTTTGCTCCATCTTGTGTCCTAGATTTTTAGAGCACCAACCAAGTCCCTCAAGATCATCACATCTAAACCTCGATCTTGTGTAGAGCTACATGCCACCTCCATCTAGGATAACTTCTATCCAAGCCCTAGGACTTACATCCATCCTAGACATCGAGAGCCAACATCCTGGCTCCTCTTGTGGCCTTCCAAGGCTTGGAAGCACCACATCGAATCCTACACCTGATGCATCACAAGTCTAAGGCCTTTGAAAAGTTTAAAAAATTTAGCTATAAAGTAGAAAAATAGATCGAAAAGCCTATTAAGATTCTTCGATCAGATCAAGGAGGCGAATATCTTAGTAGAAAATTTTTGGATTATCTCAAGGAGTATGGCATAGTCTTATAGTAGACTTTAGTTAAAATACCTCAACTCAATGAGATTTCAAAATGAAAAAACTGGACCTTATTAGGTATAGCCTATTCCATGATGAGCTCCATAGACCTTCTCAATTTTTTTTAGGAACATGGTCTTTTAACAACCATTTATGTAATGAATAGGATTCCTTCTAAAATCATTCCTACCATATCATATGAGATGTGGCATGGTAAGAAATTGAGTCATCTCAAGATTTAGTATTGTCTGGCCCATGCCAAAAGACAACAGGTGGACAAGTTAGAATTCAGGTTTCTTAAAGTTTGATTTATCAAATATCCTAACGAGTCGTTAGGATGTTATTTCTATCTTTCAAAGGACCATAATGTGATCATGAGTCAATATGTTATCTTTCTTAAAAAATAGTTTATTCAAGATGGAGGCATGAAAAAATTGATCAAGCTCGAGGAGAAAGTCACCAAAGAGCAATGAGCCGAGGAACCTAAGCAAACCACTGAGTTTGAGCCGATCCACATACTTTCTCCTCCACCTCATAAGTCTAGTAGGATTTTTCATCCGCTTGTGAGATACTTAGATATTATTTTAAAGGATGTAAAGAAAATATTTCTTATAAAAAATATGGTACATGAAGATGATTCCAAAATCTATTTTGAGGTGATATCAGATATCGACTCTGAGAAATGGCAAGAGAAAATGAAGTCAAAAATTAACTCAATGCACTCAAACCAAGTCTAGACCTTGGTAGATCCACCTAAAGGTATTGTACCTATTAGGTGTAAATGGATCTTCAAGAGAAAGATTGGTATAGATGAAAATATGGAGACATTCAAAGCTAGGTTAGTGGTGAAAGGGTATAGTCAGCATTGACTATCAAGATACCTTCTCGCCAATAGCTATGCCTAAATCCATCTGCACACTGCTTGCCATTGTAGCATATTTCGATTATAAAATATGACAAATGGATATGAAAACAACATTCTTAAATGGATATCTTAAGCAAGATATCTACATGAAACAGCCGCTTGGTTTTACCTCCAATGATACTGATCATAAGGTTTGCAAGTTGTAAAGATCCATCTATGGACTTAAGCAAGCATCTTTGAGCTAAAATGCTCATTTTAATAATATGATCAAATCATTTGATTTAATCAAGAATGAGGAGAAGCCCTATGTATTCAAGAAAGTCAGTGGAAGCGCTGTTATGTTTCTCATATTGTACGTGGATGATATCCTTCTGATTAGGAATGATAGATAATTATCATAAATATATTAATAAAAATATTAATTTATAAATTAATTTATTTTTATCTTAATAATTAATATTATTTTTTTTAAAAAAAATGATCATAAATGAAAAGAGCTTATTTTTTTGATCAAAATGAAGCAGATTTGGAGTGAATCGAATGTAAAATGAATCTACTATGAAATTTCAAAGAAAAAATAAAATAAAAATAAAAAAATGGCTTAGCCATTGCACCTAGCTCTGTCGGCACGTTCAGCCCGGCTAGTGCAATAGCTTAGCCAGTGTGCCTATTAGCTAGCAGCTTGTAGACCCTGTCCATGTGCTAGCAAGCCATCGAGCACTGACCCACCTCCGCACACTGCTGACATCAGGATCACGTTAAAAACCACATGGATCACTATGGATCGGTATTGAAGGGCATTTTAGTCATTTTTCATGCAAGTCGTGCGCTGATTTGCTACGATCTTTATAGAGCCCGGTTCACCATGGTCCATATGAACAGTATTGCACGATTGGACTGTCCATCTCTCTTGCGATCCAGATCCAATAGTCCAACCATTTTCTTGTTTTGATTTGAAAATCTCCAGCTCCATAGTGCACCATCCGATGGTTCATAGCTCTCCTACATAAGATCCGATGGTTAGATCTTCTCCATATCATGATCGGATGGTAGACAAAAGCCTTTAAACTGATTTACACACCTTGAGCACTATCTAATGGCTAGATCTTCTCCATCAGATGCAATCGAACGACCAAAACTTATTCTAACTTGATTTGGGCTGATTAACAAGCGTTTTTGGTATTTTTTGGAGCATTGGTTTACTATCTAATGGTTGGATGACCCAGAACCTCATAGAATGTGATCCAGTAGTGTTTTAAATCGATTTTCTCTAGGATTCTTATGCAAATGCCGATCTACACTCTGTCTTGGTCCCATATCAGCTGATAGCAAATATCCCTCCTCTCCAATACTTATAAATAATACTCTAGGCAAAGGTTTCAAGCTATCTTTGGTCAAGAAGAAGCTATGGTATAGGGTAGAGACTGAGCTTGGGTTAATGGTTGCTTTGAGGTAGACAATGCCGAGAGGAAGAATCGGTCTTCTACACTATCTCAATGCCAATGCCAATCCAAGGTCAAGATCACCTATTTCTAGTTTTTATTTTTTATTTCTATTCTTTTTAAATTTTATGTATTTAAATTCTAAACTTTAAATTAATGCAAATTTTAGTTTCTTGCTCTTTAAATTTCAGCTTTTTATTTTTATTACAAATTTAATTTTATTGCAAGTCGATGTTAAGATCTAGATAGTATATCTTAGTACCCAAATTTATTTTCATACTATTTTAATTTCTATTATTTACTTTTATGTAATTTTAATTTTAATTTTCTGATTTCAATTCTATTTTCAACCTTTTTTTTTCATAAAAATCAAATATTTCAAATCTAAAATATTTTCTTTCGTGTGGATTCGATCCGACTCGCTACTTTCTATATATTTTTAAATTATTTAAGAAGTTAAAATTAAACTGATAAATATGGCATCTTAACAACAACATCATAGTTTTATTAATGATATTTTCATGTTGACATCAGTCAAGGCATGGTTAACTAAGGAGTTTTTTGTGAAAGATCTAAGCGAAACATTCTTTAATTTGGGGATCAAGGTCAATAGAGATAGATCGAGAAGGATACTAGGTTTGCCATAGAAGATATACATAGAAAAGGTGCTGAAGAGGTTCAACATGGAAAACTCCAAGAGGGGTCTTGTGCTCTTCAGATATTGTTCATCTCTCCAAGAAGATGTGCCTCAACACATCGGAAGAGATTGAATGCATGAGCAAGATCCCTTATGTTTTAGTAATAGGAAGCCTCATGTACGTGATGTTTTATACATGACCTAATATCGCCCATGCTATGAATGTCACAAGCAGGTATCAGTCAAATCTATGCTAAGAGCATTGGACTTCTGTGAAATATATTCTTAAGTACTTGAGAAGGACTAGGGATATGTTCCTAATCCTTGGTAATGGAGAACTCCAGATGCAGGGGTACACTGATTTAGACATTATGTCTAATATTAATGATTGAAAGTCGACATCAGTGTTAGATATGTGTGCCCTAGAAGCCTGAATTGGCTGACACTTGTTATACACTTCTAAGGGCAAAATTATATTTTTGACTATAAATAATAAAATAAATTATTTTCTATCATAATGTGTATTTAGTGTCTGTGATACATTCTTTGAGTTAATGGCAATGATAGTTCTTATTTTCAAGAGTTAAAAATTTAAGACATGAATTTTCATTATTAACTCATAAAATGCTCCTGACCATAGGATCATCATGAGGATGGTGATTGATCTGAAAGGTTGGTGTACAATCGCTTCTTCATAGTAGATGAGTCTTGAGACTATGGTGTAAAGACACCAGAGCGAGAGTATAGGTACTTGTTAGAGAATGAGGGCACTGAGCGTGACCACCTCGAGCAGCTATTAGAAAGTCTACCTTCTTGTCAATGACTGACTCGAAGCTATAGTTGTGTGTTTGGTTCTTTGACCTGAGGTGCATCGATAGTTTATCTTGAGTGTTATAGTTTGACTACACCATAACTCGATCTCCTAGTCATTCAAAATCCAGAGATGTATATTGGCTATAGCATGTTCATTGTAGAAATTGGATTGCACCAATAGGAGATCTATCTATCTCAGTAAATGAGGAGAAGCCCTATGATGATCTTGAGAATCAAGTCAATAAGTCCATGGCCATGGCAGAGTGAAATAATAGAATGAGTTTCTATTACAATTTTTACATTGGACTTGAATTGAATGATTAATCATATGATGGATTTTAGGGTTTCATGAGATTACCTTAACCCTAATCCTATCGGGGCTCAAGATAGAAGAACTTAATCACCCAGGTAATTGCACCGAGAGGTTCATTTTCAATTCTAATAGATTGCCGCCATATGCTGCTACGTGTCACTGATAGATTTTGAGAGTAATTAGAATGATTTAGATGATCAATCATACTAGTTGTCTGAATCAGAGAAGTTCTGATCAATCGGAAGGTGTTTCGATGATGTCGATAATAAAGATCATGATATATCTCGTTATCATACAGAACTAAACCTAATTGAATCCCACAAATAAGGATTTCAATCTGGATATCATCAATTGGACTAACCTAGTTCAATTGATTTGAATTAGATTCGATTAGGTTCAAGAAAATTATGCTAGCATACGATTGAGCCTAAATTCTTCTTTAATTATCATTAAAAGTTATCTCGATTGAGCCAAATATGTTTAGGCTCATTCAAATACCTTTACTTGGTCTGACTGGAGCTTGTCCAGGTTAGAAAAGGATTGTCTTAATTAATGAGATGAATTTGAGACAACACCTACCATTTTCCATCACCTACTAAATCCTGTTTCGGACATTTGGTCAAACATTGACCTTTGACAATTAGACATCTGCCCATTTGTCTTGTAGCCATAGAACAGCATATAGAGATTTGTCCCCTACTAAAAAGTGGAAAGGAAGGGGGTGTATGCCTAGGGAGGCATGCGCCTAAAGATAATGATGCCTGGAGTTCCATACAGATGGAACTCTAGGTTACTTCGGGGACTCTACCTAGGTGGCGCTAAAGACTTGTCTTTGACCAATCTTGATGCCATCTAAGGATGATTCAGAGGGGCTCTCATCTAATTGGATTAGATGATGTCATCCCACTAATCAGATTCAGATTTGATTGTACAAAAGGTCGTGATTGGTTGGGATGATGTGGCACTGCATGGTGCAATAGGATCTATAAAAATGTTGTCTGCGCCAAGATCTAAGAAGCTTGATCCATTGCCCATGCCACAAGGCTGCCCCTCTCCCTCCTCCATGCCATCTTCAGGTGTTCTCTCTCCTACCAATGCCCAAAAATTTTTGGGCTTCAGTTTGGTGCGATCCAAGCAAGAGAAAGGTGATAGGAAAAGAAAGAAGGCAACACTGCTGCAAGAGA
The DNA here is from genome assembly GCA_006176705.1 of Cocos nucifera. NCBI lineage: Eukaryota > Viridiplantae > Streptophyta > Magnoliopsida > Arecales > Arecaceae > Cocos > Cocos nucifera. The sequence continues at coordinate 88,077 of QRFJ01005653.1, forward strand.
CAACTCACATTTTTGAAAGGAGTTTTGAAGATCTTCAAAATTAGATGCAAATCTAATTTTTGGAGAGGTGATAAAGAAGAAGAAGATCTTTAGATCCTATTTGAGTGGATATCGGTAGAGGCCAGGCACATGCATGGCTAGATCCAGAACCTCAGGCAGATATTAGGATCATCACAGGATAATCAGATTACCCTCAACAAGATAAATTAAATTAGATTTAATTTATTTTTTATTTTATTTTATTTTTTTTATTAGATTAATAATATCAAACCTATAAAGTCTTAGATCTGATCTAGATCTAAGAAAAAAAATTTTGAAATATCTTTTTTGATCCAATCAAAACTGAACGAACTTGACCCAAAAAACTAGGTTTTTCCTTCAACTAGTATCAGAGCCAGGTTGCATTTTCCATTAGATCTAATTTTATTTTAATTTTAATTTGATAATTAGATGATTTCAGATGTCACATGAGATGTGATTAGATCTAAAATCAAAAAAATAAAAATTAAATAATTTAGATCTAAGTTGTACAAGAAGCATGACTAGTTGTAGAATAGAATTATTCTATGTATAGTCTAGCATAATCATAATTTAATTTGATTAAGCTATAATTTTTAGATCTATTTATTTATTATTTTTAGTATTATAAATATTATAATAAAATTTAAAAAATAGAAAATAAAGTTATTTAATTTTTGTTCATATGAGATATGATGAATGCATGTTTAGACTAGTTGTAGAATAGTTCTACATAATTATCTAGAATAGATTTTAATTTGATATGATCAATTTAAATTTAATTTTTTAGATGATTATGAGATAATTTAGATCTAAAAAAGTGCATGATATGATACATGAAGGTGTATACAAAACATGTTTATAGTTAGATCAATTTTTATATATGATATATATGATGTAGATCTAACTAGTTTTGTAGTTTTCATATTTCTAACTAAGGCATTCTCTTTGGCCGTCCGGTCATAAGAATAAAGTAGGGTTTAAATGCCCTCTCCTACTATTCGATGGGGTGTTCTTATGATGTGTAGGGGTGCTACGCGTTCGTCCTTAATCAAAAATCTAAAACTTATTTTTTGCAAAATCCTAGATCCTGAAATCCCAGGATTTTATTTACATGTTTTGTTTGTGAATCCTAAAATTAATTAAGAATTAAGATTATAAAATATATTAAGTCTAAAAATTAAAAAATTTTAGATTTAAGATATGTTCATAAAACTGGGTTCGGACTTGGGTAGCTCAATTAGGTCCAGCGGTTGATCAAACCGAATCAAGAGTTGGTTAGATGGGATCAAGAGTGCTTAAATTAACTAGTCTAATAGGATTAAGTATAGGTCAAGATCGAATCACATAAGTGATCGATCAAGCAAAGACCTAATTAGGCTCAGTGGTTAGAGTTTGGATTGTAGGCTAACCTGATTGGTTCTGGCTCAATAATTTATTATCTAAGGTAAGTCTGACAGATACGATCGACTGATTTTTAATTGAAAGCTACTCCACTCGAATGCGTTCTTGTCGAGTTAATGGCATATCCTTTCCACCGATCTCACTTATCTGGCCATATTTGTCGACCCAGTCTTGATCTAAGGTGGTTAACAATTCGAGCTAACCCATGCCACTAGGTTAGTCATAATTGTTATGGCTATTGTAAGTCAAGTTTAAAGAGACCTAAATCAAATCACTATAAGAAAAGATTAAGTCTAAGGTCTTCCACCATTGTAGATATGCGGGCCCTTTCTGGGGTTGATTGTTCTTGTCTAGTCGTAGTGGTTCAGTTGCACCGAAAAGATGCCACCATGTCTATTAAGCATTGCATGCTATAGGCTGGAGGATAAATTGGGCTCAATATTTTGGATATGGTGAGAGATCCAATTAGGAATCTAATTTGTACAAATGATGGGTCTGACTTAACTAAGAAGTGGATCAATATTCTAGGCAGGGTGATGTTGGATTTGGTGTACAGGATGGAAGCATAGATTTTAAAGCAAAAACATGAAATCAAATAAACCAAACCCAAACCCTAGGACCACCTTATTAGCAATTAAATCATATAACATACATTTGTAATATAAAAGAAAGTGTTAGAACATACCTCTTATCGCTAAACCCTAAATTGACCCTGATCGTCGGTAGCAGTTCGTCAGGGTTTCCACCAGGTGCCCACGTGTTCACCCTCCAACGTTGATCCACATAGAGACTTGACCAAGATACCAGCACCTCTAATTTATATAATTAAAATTCTTATAATAAGAACTTTAATTAAATGGGTAAGACCTTCTTAAGCCTTTATGTCACCTTCCTTGCCTTTCCTTATCTATCTTTCTTTTTCTTTTGTCTTCTTAATTTTTCTTCCTAATCTCTTAGTCTTAAGATGACTGCTTGTCCTTAAATAATAAGGTCTAGATAAGAGAAAGGAAGAAAGAAAATTAGATAAAAAGAAACTCTTGTAAGAAGGAAAAGATAATGTTTTTCCACTAGGGGACTCTTGGTGTGCACCCCTATTTATAATGTACGTAGGGGTGCCATCTAAAAGACTCACGCCCTTTTCTTATCAAATTCTCACATCCCATCAGCCAATCTCACACCTCATCAGTAAAAAATGAGACATAGACTTAGTCCAAGAGGTGCCTTAAAGCAGAAGGACTCTTGGATTAATTCTATGTAAGCTTTTACGAAGAGTCGCAATGCTTCATCTTTGGTGCCTCCCTTTTCATCCATTAGATCATGAAACAAAGCCATCCAATGGCTCTAAAAAGGGATGCCCATTCATCAAGAAGGCATGGAGATAAACATTGAATAGTCAAAGTCCCAAGAGACTTTGACTTAGTCCAAGAGATGTCAAGGAGGAGTAGGCGGCATGGAGTCTTGGGCGGCAACGGGGCTTAGGCGACAAAACATCCTAGGCAAAAAATTTGAAAGGAAAAAAAAATATTTCATCTATAGAAGGACTCTTCTGCACCCCATATCAGATGTTCATGCTAATTAAAAAATATTTATGTGACATAACATATGGGAAAAGTCAAAGAAGGTAGGCACCATCTTATTCCATGCGCTAAAGAGTCCTTTGTGCATGAAAGACTTCCCACGTGCAAGAGTGAGACTCTTTGGCTTGTGTGATATAGGTATGTGGTGCTCAAACTGAAGCCCAATCAATCTAGGTTAATCCAACTCAAGACCAAATCTTATTTGGCTCAAATCGAATCTAAATTAGCCCAAATCGGAAGCCGATTTGAATCCAATTCGAATCCAGATGCTAGGGTTTGCTATATGTGCTAGCATATTCATCTTGCAAACATGGTCTAATCTAATTAGACCCTTAATCAATTCTCTTTGTGTGTGACCCATTGGGTTCCACATCTAACCAATAGTGAGTCAGGGTGTGATTTGACCTAATCTGGTTAGAACTCAACCAAACCAATTTAGGTCAAAACTAGCCAACCCAATTTGATTTAATTTAGAACACTTTCTAATTTAATGATCAAATTAAAATTTTAATTTGATCAAACCCACAAGACATGATTGACGTCTAGCAACGTATCATGACTATCCAAAAGATGTGAAATTTTGATGAAAATACCAAAAATATCCTTCAATGAAAATTACCATGCAACTAGATCCTTCGATCTTCCTGCATCCTGTATATGACTCTGGGTATGGAAATATGTCAATCCCAATATCATATTCATTTCTCCTTCAATCTTATGATAATGATTCAATTAATGAAACATTAGAAACCATTTCTAATTTTCATCATGCTTTGATCAAAGTCTTCCTGAATCATTATTTGTTTGAAGCAGATAGGATGCTATTTTCTCTTACCAGGAGAGATCGATTCCTTATTAACCTACTCACAATCTTCATATATATAATCTTCCATATCTAGATCATCCCGTATATAACTAAGTCATGAATGAGTATGAACCAAAATATGGATTTATATATATAAGATTCTATGGTAGTTTCAGGTCAAAGGATTATATGCATCAATTCCACTATGAGAACCATCTATTGACATGTAGATAAGACTCCATTAGATATTCTCAACTTGGATCAATTCAGTGAACCTCATTCTCTAATGAGCACCCACATCTTTGTATTAGTGTCATACACAAGTTATTGTGAGATCAATCATCCTCTTCAATGAGCATACAAAGAATGTGCTAGTCTTACCAAAAAACATTGATCCCCAACTCAATGTTCCATCGACTAGAATATTTAAATTAGGATTTTAAGATTTTAGGATCTCACTGGTATGATCTCATCATAATCCTAAAACCATAGCCTTAATTTATGGGGTTCATCATAATCTTAAATAAATAATAAGACACTGCATATGATGAAATAAATGCCTTTATTTATTTTAAAAATGTCATTACATGAGTTTGGAAGACAAAGAACAGCCCAAAAATTAAATTGGCTTGAGGGCATATTCCTTTCAATCTCCCACTTGCACTAAAGCCAATCGCCCTTATATTTTAATCCCATACAATCAAGGTGGCGATCAAACAAGTTGCAGTGGTAAAGCCTTAGTGAATGGGTCTGCTATGTTGTTCTTTGTGTCCAACTCGTTCTATGACTACATCTTGTTCTTTCAATAATTTCACGAACGAGATGGAAGCATCTCAGAAGTGTGTTTGGATTTATGATGAGACCTTGGTTTCCTTTGCTTGAGCAACAGCTCCAGTATTATCACAGTAAAGTGGTACTAGATTCTTAATTTTAGGAATAACACCCAATTCAGTGATGAACTTCTTCATCCAGATAGCTTCCTTGGTGGCTTCACTTACAGCTATGTATTCTGCCTTCAGTGGTTGAGTCAGCTATAGTTGGCTGCTTAGTACTCTTCCAACTCACTGCTCCACCATTCAGAGTAAAGACATACCCTAAAATGGATTTGCTATCATCTGGGTCTGATTGAAAACTAGAATCAGAATATGCTTCTAATTTAAGATCAGAACCACCATATACTAGAAAAATATCTTTAGTCCTTCTCAAGTACTTAAGAATATTTTTCACAGCTTTCCAATGATCCTCTCCTGGATCAGCTTGAAATCTACTTGCAATGCCTAAAGCATAAGCAACATCAGGCCTTGTACATAACATGGCATACATTATTGATCCAATAGCCGAAGCATAAGGAATAGAACTCATTCTATTTCTCTCTTCAGGTGTCTTTGGAGACATCTTTTTAGAGAGATGTATGCCTTGACTCATGGGTAAATAACCTCTTTTACTCCCATCCATACTGAATCTTTTCAGTATTAAGTCAATGTACCTTGATTGGGACAAGCCTAGCATCCTCTTAGATCTATCTCTATAGATCTTTATTCCTAGTATATAGGATGCTTCTCCCAAATCTTTCATGAAAAACTTATTTGATAGCCATAATTTGACTGATTGTAACATTGGGATATCATTCCCAATGAGGAGTATGTCATCTACATACAGAACCAAGAAGACTATGGTTCTCCCACTAGTTTTCTTGTACACACATGGTTCATCAACATTCTTGATAAAACCAAACTCTTTTACTGTTTCATCAAAATGGATGTTCCAACTCCTTGATGCTTGCTTTAATCCATAAATGGATCTCTTAAGCTTGCATACCTGATTTGGTCTCTCATTTGACTCAAATCCCTCTGGCTGTGACATATAGACCTCCTCCTCAAGGAAAACCATTAAGGAAGGCAGTCTTTACATCCATTTGCCATATTTCATAAGTCATGGTATGCTGCTATAGCAAGCATAATCCTGAATAGATTTGAGCATGGCAACAGGTGAAAATGTTTCATCATAATCAATCCCCTATTTTTGCCTAAAACCTTAGCCACCAATCTGGCCTTATAGGTTTCAATTTGACCATCAGCTCCAATCTTTTTCTTAAAAATCCATTTGCATCCAATAGGATTTATATCCTCTGGTGCATCCACCAAAGTCCATACTTTGTTGGTGTGCATGGATTCCATTTTGGATTGCATGGCAGCCAGCCATTTGTAAGAGTCCTTACTTTTGACTGCTTCCATATAGGTCAGAGGTTCGTCATTCTCAATGACTTGGGCTTCATTGTTCTCAATAATGAAACCATACCTCATAGGTGTATTTCGTACTCTTTTAGACCTATGGATAGGAGTTATGTGTTCTGGTTCTTTTATGTGATTATTTGGTTGAGAAATTTCTATTTGATTTTTCTTGAACTTCACTAAGTTCAATATTTCTGCCACTGCCCTTTTCTAGGATAAATTCTTTTTCCATGAAAAGTGGCATGCCTACTTACAAATACCTTTTGTTCAGTAGGATGGTAGAATAAATATCCTATACTATTTCTAGGATATCCTATAAATAGACATCTATCTGATCTAGCATCAAGTTTATGTCCAAAATTTTCTTTTGACATAATGCTGGACAACCCCATATCTTAAGATACTTAAGATTAGGTTTCTTACTTCTCCATATGTCATATGGAGTACTAGATATAGATTTAGAAGGTACTCTATTCAAGATGTAAATTGCAGTCTTCAGAGCATGACCCCAGAAGAAAATAGGTAATTCAGTGAAGCACATCATGGACCGTACCATATCTAATAAGGTATGATTTTTTCTTTGGCTACACCATTTAATTGCAGTGTATAAGGAGGTGTCCATTCAGAGAGAATCCCTTTAACTTTAAGATAGTCTAGAAACTCACTAGATAAGTATTCTCCTCCTCCGATCAGATCGAAGGATTTTTATACATTGTCCAGTTTGTTTTTCGACCATACTTTGATACTCTTTAAATTTATCAAAGGCTTCTGATTTGTGTTTCATAAGATACATATATCCAAACCTAGATAAATCATCAGTGAATGTTATAAAATAAGAGTATCCTCCTCTGGCTTGAGTTGTCATAGGACCACATACATCCGTATGTACAAGTCCTAATAACTCATTTGTCCTTTCTCCTATGTCCACTAAATGGAATCTTGGTCATTTTACCCATGAGGCATGATTCACAAGTTCCCAATGATTCATAATCAAAAGGATCAAAGAACTTTTCTTTGTATAACTTGTTAATCCTAGCCTCACTAATATGACCTAATCGACAATGCCAAAGTAAAGTATTATTTATGTCATCTCTCTTACGTTTTTCTATTTTCATCAATATGAAATATATTATCATCCAAACATAGAGTCAACAAACCATTGCTAAATATGCCAAAACAAATATTTTCATTAGAATATTTGATCGAGCAACCTTCGCTCGTTACATTAAGACTATAACCTTGTTTTAATAACAAGGGTATAGATATAATATTTCTAATGATCTTAGGCATATAATAATAATTTGTAAGCTCTAAGATCTTTCCATAAGGTAACTTCAATATATTTGTCCCTACAGCTTCTGCTTGGATAGACTCTCCTCCAGCGCCATAGAGCTTGAAGTCACCTTTCTTCAAACTCTTAATTTTCTGCAGCCCCTGCAAAGATTTGCAGATATGAAAACCACAGCCGGTATCTAATACCCAAGAATTTGAAATGAAAGAATTTAATGATAATATAGTATGTATCTCATACATACCTTTTGGTGCATTATTTGCACCAGACTTCATGGTTGCAAGGTAAGCCTTGCAATTCCTCTTCCAATGATCTATTTTGCCGCAGTGAAAATAGGTCGTCTGTTCGGAGACCTTCTTCCCCTTTTTCTTCTTATTTATACCACTTTTAGGATTCAACCTTCTCTTTGAACCCTTTTTGCCTGCCTTCTTCTTGGAGATCCCATCCACAAGAAGAAGAGGAGCCTTATCTTTCTTGATATGGCTTTCTGCTGTCTTGAGCATATTTAACAGCTCAGGCAATGAAGAATTCAGTTTGTTCATATGATAGTTCATGACAAACTGAGAAAATGATTCTGAGAGTGATTGCAGGATCAAATCCTGACTTAACTCTCCATCCATAACAAAACCTAATTGACTTAATCGAGTGATTAGGTCAATTACCATCAAAACATGATTTTGTATGGATGTTCCTTCTATCATTCTTGCATAAAATAATTGCTTAGATATCTCATATCTAGCAGTCCTACTATGCTCTCCATAAAGCTCTTTTAGATTGAGCAATATGGACTGAGTGTCCATGCTATCATGCTGCCTCTGTAATTCATTATTCATAGAGGCAAGTATGATGCATTTGACAGTAAGAAAATCATTTTGCCACATCTTGTATGTGGACTTATCTTCATCTGTGGCATCATTTTCTAATGGCTTAGGATCAGGGGCATCAAGAATATAGGAGAGTTTTTCTTGACTGAGTACTATTTTTAGGTTTCTCAACCAGTCAACATAATTTTGACCAGTCAATTTATTTGAATCCAAAATTGAACGTAATGAAAGTGAAGAAGCCATTTAATCTACATAATAAAGAACAATACATAAGCAAACAACTCATGATGACAAACATAATTAAATTAGGATTTTAATTT
>QRFJ01005654.1:0-25195 GCA_006176705.1 Cocos nucifera
TCATTCGAATTTGTCTATCTAAATTGATACGGGTCGGTTACTTGGGTTAGTCGTTGCCATTGGTCCATCAATCATTGCTTATAAGACCATGGGTAGCTAGGTACTTTTCTCATAAGTTTCTCCTTCATCTCCATCCAAGTCTCTATAGATTCATGGCCTTCGTGTTCAATCAGGACCTGAACATTATGCCAATACACTGGGCCTAACCTAAATAATTTCTCTTAAGCATACTGAATTTCCTACCTTCAATCATATGTACCCACTCGAAAAGTGGTGCATATTTACTTTCCAGTCAAATATTTCTTTGGGCTTCAAATATCCATCAAGGCTAGGTGCATTAATTTTCCACTCTTACTATTCGATCATCTAGGTTAACAGTTTTGGGGGTCGACCTTTTAGGCACTGGACCTAACTTATAGACCTATCTTAAACTTAAGGTAGGGTCTACTCAACCTAGACTCACACAGCATTGGTGGTGGTCTTCTGGTTTAATTCTGCAGTCCGAACCCTTCAAGCATCTTCTAAGTCTTCTATATTTGCCATAATTCTACACGCAGATAGGTCAAGTTTAATCTAGTCTCTCTATGAAGGTCTCCAATCATAGATTACTATCTTAGACTTGATTGATCCAACAATGGATGGGTTAATTCCAGTTCTAGCTCGGGTACACATGCAATATAATAAATCTTAAGGGTTGCCCTAGACCTAAAGTTTGATGCGCAACTATTCGAACAAAGCACAAACCGAATCTACTACCCCAATTCTATTCAACCAGCCTAGATAGAAGGTGTAGTCGTGGGAGGTTCTTGCTCCTCGCAAGGATTAATTAGAGCACACAAGCTAACTTTGACACGTTTGCCTTTTTACCACTTGCCTTAGACACTCGATTTCGGAGTGGATTGTTAGGACTTGACTCACAACAAGTCTCACAAATCACACGAACTAAACTCCAGTTGAATCTTAGGACTGATGTATAATTAATTTTAAATTAACAAGCTTGGATTTCAAAGATGCAAGATTGGTGGTTTGTGGCTAAGAAAGATTGATGAAATTTTCACGCTTATCTTATAATAAGTGGGTGTGCCCTTTAATTAATTATTGAACAATGCAATGCAATACAACCAGAATTTTAGCAGAAATAAGTCAGCATTATGGGTCGAATTCAAATAAATGATCTTAACTTAGCCTAGAATTAAACCATCAGAATTTAGAGTCCTTACGAATCTAGTTCTATCAAAATAAGTTTTTATATTTTGATTCTTATATAATAAAATTAGGAAATTTTCTTCTGCTGCCTAACTATAGAACAAAGTTCCTGTACACGAATAATTAGGATTTTTAGATAGTTTGGAAAAAATAAAATGATAGATTTTGAAGAGAAATTTAGGGATGGGATTCACTTATCGAATAAATTTCCAAACAGTAAAAATTATTTTTTTAAAAAATTTTTTTATGATTAAAAATAAATTTTTAAAGTACTACTGTGCGAAATAAAAAAATAGTACAGAATGCAAAACTTAATCAAAACCTAGTGCTCTGATACCAAATCTGATGCAGGACAGGTATGCAACTGAAGATGCAACTAAATTCTGTTTTTTTTTAGCAATCAAAATGATAAACAGAAGTAAATCTAATAAGATCTAAACTTTTAAGAAAGAAAGTATTGATTAAAGTAAGTAGATCTTCCTAGCATATATAGCTATCTCTTTTAATTTTTATGAATCTAGGATCGAAGATGATTGAAAAATTCTCTTCTTGATTAGGCTTCACAATTCATATTCAAATCTAAAAAAATTCAAAAAAAATAGAGTTTACTTACCAACAATAACGATCTGCTTAATAGATCTGTGAAGATTTCGCTCAGATGATCGCTCAATTCGATCATAAAAAAGTTAGATTGTTGTAGGTGGTTAAGATCCCAATCCATGAAAGAACTTCATGAATTCAGAATCAAGACACCTTCAAGCATTACTTTGAATCAATATCTCAAATAGTAGATGGCATATGGAGGGGTGGTGGTTTTGATCTTGACGTAGGAATGAGTTCAGGTGTAGAGAGAGACAAACTGAAAAGAAGACACCTTCAAGCAATAGCTTTAATTTTTTAATTCATTTCTATTTTTCTTAAGAGCTATAATATAAGATATTTATAGATAAAATAACAAGAGTCTAAAATAATTCAAACACTAATAGTTTAAGATAAATTAAACTCTAACAAGCTAATCCTGTAGGTAGCGCTATCTTATGATAAACTTGGATCACGTCTCGCACCAATCAACAATAGTCATGTGGACCTTTTAGGCTGATCTTTTAGGACTCTCAATGTGGCTTAATAAAGAAAATAAATCTTTTGGATTTGGTGCCAACATAATTCCTTCTTCTTTTAGACTTCTTCATAGTGCAGGCTAGAAAATTAAGACTCTCCTTTGGGCGGCATCAGGAGTCCATCAAGGCTCCAACTCGGATGATGATGTAGTGCAGAGGTGGCATTCAAGTGGCACATATGGCAGATCAAAATAGTAGCTGCTAACATACTAAAATAATAACTTATTAAAGTATAAGAACTCTTATTGATGTAGTTAGATCTGGCTTAGATGGTGGCTTGCGAACTAGTGTCTGCACCACACAGCAAGAACAGCAATAGTAGATCATGCAGCAATTAATGCAAGAGCATCAGTAATGCGGGACAGCCTAAAAAAAAAAAGAAAAAAAAGAAAACACCAAACTTTCTTTCGTTCATCAACAATAAATCACGTTCGATCGTGGCACATTATTCTCAGGACAGATAGTATAGTTGCCTATACTTTGCTCAAGAGGCGTGACAGATTGACATGGGACTAAAGCACGATCAATCTAAATGATGCTGATGAATGCCATTTTAAAGCTCAGTAAATAACTAGCAATAATAAAGTAAATAGATAGATAATAGAAATTAAACATGCTCATGAATAATTACAAAAAAAAAATAAATAAATGGAATGAAGGATAGCAAGAAATTAAGGCTGCAAGAAATCCAAAAAAAGATAAGAAGAATCTGGATCGTGATAGTTAAGAAACTATCCTGATTAGGGCTCTTAATCTTTTACAAAGTAGATCTATATAAAAGAACTAGATCTTTAGCAACTCAAATTATAAAAAAAAATAAAGTAAAAAATATCAAGATCGGTTTAAAAAGAAACAAGGTCCTTATGAAAGGAAAATCCTGATTTCGTCCAGGTTCGTCCAGATTTGATAGATCAAAAGAGATATATTTAAATTTTTCTTCTTGATCCAATCAGATCTTGATATGTTTCAGATTCTGATTCTTATTATTTTAATAAATAAAATAAATAAGATAAATTAATTTAATTAAATTTATCTGATTTGGGTAATCCTATACCCTGTAGATGATCCTGATTGCAGCGGAAGGTTCTGGATCTAGCCACGCAAGCGCCTGGCCTCTAACGTATCCACTTGGTTGGATCTGAGAGATCCTCTCTTCTCTATCACGCTCCAAAAATAGATCTGGATCTGATCTGGAGGATTTCAAAACTCCTTTTGAAGATCAGCAGTCGTCCTTTGCAGCAGTGCAGCCTTCTTCTTTTGATCGCCTTTTTTTGATCTGGAAGCACCAACCTAAGTCCAAAACTCTTTTGGACGTGGAGAGGAGAAGGAGGAGAAGTTTAGGCATGGAGGAAGAGGGGAGAGGCAGCCTTGGGGCATGGAAATCTCTATTCTAATTGCATTCAAATCTGAGTTGGCGCAGGTCTTATTTATAGACTAAGCTGATCCAACTCCTCTTCCTCCCAACCAATCACAACCCTTTGTGAAATCAGATCTAAATCTGATTGGTGGAATAGAGACCCCTGGATTCCTCCTTAGAGGGCGCCTAAGACCAGTCAAATGGATTCTTAGTAGAACTCTGATTGGAATCAAAAGGGAGGTGGAGTCCTTGTCCAACAAGGACTCCAAGGTGCCTCCAACTTGGGGCGCCTAGGGTGGCGTGCGCCCTCCTCCTTGCAGGTTCTGGCAAGGGAAGGCCCCACCAGTTCTCCAATAGGTGGTGACACTGGACAAAAGTCAAAGTGTCTATGGTCAACATTTGACCAGTCAAAGGTCAACTTTTGACCAAAGTCAAAGACCAAAATGGCAGGTGACCAAAAATGGCAGGTCATGTCTTATAAAATAAGACAAACCTTCTCTAACTTGGACAACCTCCAGTTAGACCATTGAAGGCCTCTGATTGAGCACAAACTTCTTTGGCTCTCAGACAACTTATTTGTGATAGTAAAAGAAGAACGTTAGGTTCAATCGAGTGCTAGCACGATTTCCTTGAACCTAATTGAATCTCATTCAGATCAATTGAACTAGATCAGTTCAATTGATGATCACCAGATTCAAACCCTTGTTTGTGTGACCCAATTAGGTTCAGTTCTGTATGGTAATGGGATATGTCATGATCTCTATCATAGACATCATCGAAACTCCTTTCGATGGATCAGAACTCTTCATTCGAACAGCTAGAATGATCGATCATCTAAATTATTCTAATTGCTCCCAAAATCCACAGTACACCTAGCAGTATATGGTGGCAACCCATCAGAGCTGAATGCGAACCTCTTGGTGCAGCTACCTGTGTGATTAAGTTCTTCTATCTTGAGCCCCGATCAGATTAGGGTTAAGGTAAACTCGTCAAACCCTAGTCTCTGTCATATGATATAATCATTCGATTTGAGTCCAATGTGAAAATCTAAATAGAAACTCTTTCTATTATTTCACTCTGCCATGGCCATGGGCTTCAGGACTTGATTCTCATGATTATCATAGGGCTGCTCCTCTACCACCGAGGTAGATAGATCCCATCTTGATGCAATCCAGTTCCTACAATGAACATGCTATAGCCAACATACACCTCAGGGTTCCATATGGCTAGGAGACCGAGTAATGGTGTAATCAAACTATAACACCCTCAAGGTGAACTGCCGATGCATCTCAGGTCAAAGAACCAGACACACTACTGCAGCATCGAGTCAGTCATTCACGAGAAGGTAGACTTCCTAATGACTACTCGAGGTGGTCACGCTCAGTGCCCTCGTTCTCTAACGAGTACCTGTACTTTTCGCTCCGGTGTTCCCACACCGTAGACTATGTACTCCACACCAGACTCTAGTCTACTACAAGACTCAGTCTACTAAAGCAGAAGCGATCGTACACCAACCTTCCGGATCAATCACCATCCTCGTGATGATCCTATGTCGGGAGCTGTTTATGAGTTAATAATGATTATTCATGTCTTAAATTTTCAACTCTTGAAATATGATTATCATTACCATTAACTCAAAGGATGTATCACAGACACTAAATACACAGGTGTGATAGAAAATAACCCATTTTATTAATTATAGTCAAATTACAATTTTGCCCCTAGAAGTGTATTACAAGTGTCAGCCAATTCTGGCTTCTAGGGCACATATATCTAACAATCTCCCACTTGTCTAAAGCCAATTGGCTACAAGTCTAAGTCCCATCTTCTCAAGGTGGGCTTCGATCTTCTGTTGTCCCAACAGCTTTGTAAGTGGGTCTGCCACATTATCTGCGGAGTTGACTCTCTTGACCTCAACGTAACCTTTCTCAAGGTAATCGCGGATGAGATGATATCGCCGCTCAATGTGCTTGGACTTCTGGTGAGACCTCGGCTCCTTAGCAAGGGCTATGGCGCCATTGTTGTCGCCAGTAAAGAGAATGGCATCTGATGGCATTACTCAATTTCTGCAGCAAACTTCTTGTACCAATGCTTCCTTGCAGCCTCTGATGCAGCTATATATTCTGCTTCCATGGTGGAATCTGCTATCACAGTTTGCTTGAAACTCTTCCAGCTGACAGCTCCACCATTGCACACAAACAGACTTCCAGATGTCGACTTTCGATCATCTATATCAGACATGAAGTCCGAGTCTGTGTATCCTTAACTTGGAGTTCTCCATTACCAAAGACCAACATCATATCCTTAGTTCTTCTCAAGTACTTAAGGATACATTTCACAGAAGTCCAGTGTTCTTCACCTGGATTTGACTATATCTCTTGTGACATCACAGCATGGGCTATATTCAGGTCGTGTACACAGCATGGCATACATGAGGCTCCCTATTGTAGAAGCATAAGGGATCTTGCTCATGCATTCTATTTTCTCAGGTGTGCTGGGGCACATCTTCTTGGAAAGATGAATACCATGTCTGAAGGGTATTAATCCCCTCTTAGAGTTTTCCATACTAAACCTCTTTAGTACTTCCTCTTATGTACATCTTCTGTGAAAGTTCTATGCATCCTATTTCGGTCTATCCCTATAGACCTTAATTCCTAGAATAAAGGATGCTTCACCTAGGTCTTTTATGGAGAATTCCTTGGACAACCACATCTTGACTGATGTCAATATGGGAATATCATTCCCAATAAGGAGGATGTCATCCACGTACAATACGAGGAAGACAACAGCGCTCCCACTGACCCTTTTGAAAATACATGGTTCCTCTTTTTTTTGATGAAACCAAACTTTTTTGATCACATCATTAAAACGAGTGTTCCAGCTCCGAGATGCTTGCTTAAGTCATATATGGACCTTTGAGCTTGCAAACCTTTGTGATCAGTATCACTGGATGTGAAACCTAGCGGCTGTTCCATATAGATATCTTCCTCAAGATATCCATTTAGGAATGCCGTTTTCATGTCCATTTGCCATATTTCATAATCAAAATAGGCTGCAACAGCAAGCAATGTGCGGATGGATTTTAGCATAGCTACCGGGGAAAAGGTATCCTGATAGTCAATTGCCTTCACGTTGACTATAATCTTTTGCACCATGTCTAGCCTTGAATGTTCCACATTCCCATCTGCACCAATCTTTCTCTTGAAGATCCATTTACACCCAATAGGTACTATACCTTCTGGTGGATCTACCAAGGTCCAGACTTGGTTTTAGTGCATCGAGTCGATCTCTGACTTCATTGCCTCAAGCCATTTCTCGGAGTCGATATCTGATATCGCCTCGTTGTAGGTTTTGGGATCATCACCATGAGCACCATTACCTAGAGAATATTCCTCTACATCCTCTGAAATAATACCTAAGTATCTTTCAGGGGACGGAAAACTCTTTCCGATCTACGAGGTGGAGGAGGTAGTGTTCTTATTGGCTCAACCTGATTTGGTTCCACTTGGTCCTTAGCTCTTTCCACTTGTGAGACTTTCTCATCAAGCTTAATCTGCTTTCCAATGCCACTATCTTGAATAAACTATTTTTCAAGAAATATGGCATGTCGACTCACAATCACATTGTGGTCTTCTGGAATGTAGAAATAGTATCCTAATGACTCTTTAGGATATCCTATGAATCGAGCTATGAAGGACCTAAACTCTAACTTATCCGCTTGTTGTCTTTTGACATGAGCTGGACAACCCCAAATTTTGAGATGACTCAGACTTGGTTTCTTACCGTGCCATATCTCATACGGTGTGGTAGGAACGGTTTTAGAGGGAACCCTATTCAGTAGATAAATTGAAGTTAATAATGAATGTCCCCAAAGGAAATCAGGGAGGTCTGTGAAGCTCATCATGGATCGAACCATATCCAATAGAGTCCGATTTCTCCATTCTGAAACCCCGTTGAGTTGAGGTGTTCCTGGTGGAGTCCATTGAGAGACTATGCCATTTTCCTTAAGATAGTCTAGGAATTTCCGACTAAGGTATTCACCTCCTCGATCTGATCGAAGAACCTTAATGGGTTTCTCAGTTTGTTTTTCTACTTCATGTCTGAATTCTTTGAACTTTTCAAAAGCTTCAGACTTATGTCTCATAAGATACACATACCCATACCTAGATAGATCATCGGTAAAGGTAATGAAGTAGACAAAATTGCCTCTAGCTGGCACATCGAATGGGCCGCACACATCAGTATGTACTAGGGCAAGGAGATCTGTGGTCCTCTCCCCATGTCCAACAAAAAGGGAGTTTAGTCATTTGCCTTGAAGACAAGATTCATAAGTTGATATGACTCAAAAGTCAATGGACTCAATAGCCCATTTTTCTCCAATTTTTTTAATCCTATCTTCTGCTATATGACCTAATCTCAGGTGCATAGATATCTGTCGTTTGGACTATCCCTAGGTCGTTTGGCATTCACGTTTTGCTCGATAGTTAAAACAGGTACATCAATATGCAACTGATAAAGACCATTAACAAGGAAACCATTTGCAATTTTATTTCTTTCATAAAGAATTTACAATGGTCTTAAAGAAGGTGATCACATAACCTTCTTGTGCTAAGCATGAAACAGAAATCAAATTTCTGCTAGCTGCAGGCACATAATAACAGTCTTTTAAAACTAAGTCTAAACCAGATGGATCGAAGAGGGTATGTTCCCCACAGCTACTCAGCAACTCTTGCTCCATTACGAATGCGTAGATCATGGTCTCCATCCCTCAGCCTCCTGCTATCCTCAAGAACCCAGCATAGAAGTGCATAGGTGACCACTAGATCCAGAGTCAAGCACCCAACTGGATGCAGAAGAAACCGTAAGGTTAGACTCAATAACGACATACCTCCAGAAGGACCTTCCTTCTTGTTCTTTTAGGGTGGCCAGGTAAATAGGGCAGTTCCGCTTCCAAATGGCCGTCGCTGTTGCAATGGAAACACTTTCCTTTGACATCGACCTTCTTCTTCGGTTCTGCCTTCTTCTTCTTGATCCTCCACCTTTGCTTTTCAACAGACTTATTTTTCTCCATAAGACTTTCTTTTGGAAGAAAGTCCGTTCCATAGCAGAACTGTATCTTTAGGAACCTTTCATAGAAAGCTCAGCGGTAACCAGCATATTCATCAACTCGGCCAAGGAATTTTGAAGTTTATGCATGTGGTAATTCATGATGAATTGCCCATATGCATCAGTCAAGGATTGCAGAATAATATCGTTCTGCAGATCCAAGTCCAACTTCACACCGAGCTTCTCAAGCTCTTCCATGTCCTTGATCATTGTCAGACAGTGATCTTGGACTGACTGCCCATCACGCATCTTAGCCTTAAAAAGTCATTTTGTGACTTGATATTTGGCTGCGCGACTCTGTTCACCAAACATCTCCTGCAGGTGAGCCAACATTTGGCGAGCAGTCCCGATATCTTCATGTTGGCGCTGGAGCTCATCAGACATCGAGCCCAACATGTAGTATCTGGCCTTATTATCTTCGTCAATCCATTTTTCCAGAGACGCTCTCTGTTCAACAGATGGACGGGCTGGTAATGTGGGAGGGTCCTGGTCCAAAACATGGGTTAACTTCTCGAAACCCAAAATAATTTTGTAGTTCCTGAGCCAATCTTTATAATTGGGTCCAGTCAGTCTATGTGTGTCCAGGATACGTGCCAATGGGTTGGACGCAGACATTTTTCCTGTAGAGAGTCAAAGATTCTAGTTAGATACTGTAATTTTGACTTGACCAATTTGTTTAGGGATTTTATTTTTAAACAAATTAGCTCCCACTATTTTCTCGGATCCCTACACTCCCTCTGTAGAGATGCGAAAAATCTCCACGATTAATGATTTCTAGTGGGTGGTGCGGTCTCACCAACTGACTCATCACCTCACCTAACAGTTATTGGTGATGGGTTAGCCAATGAGTGAACAACTCTTGTTCAATGATTCTCTAATCATGGTGCACCCAAACTTGGTCTCTAATTCATGAATCTCACCGTATCCGGAATATTGATCCACTCCTTAGTTAAGTCAGACCCACCATTTGCATAGACTGGGTTCCTAATTGAGTCTCTCACCGTATCCGAAATATTGAGCCCAACTCATCCTCCAGCCCATAGCATCCAATGCCTAATAGACATGGTTGCATCTTCCCGGTGCAACTGAGCCACTGTATCCAGCCGAGAACAATCAACCCCGGGAAGGGCCCGCACATCTACAATGGTGGAAGACCTCAGACTTAATCTTTTCTTAGGGAGAATTGATTCAGGTCTCATTAAACTAGACTTGGCTTAGTCATAACAATTATGACTAACCTAGTGGCATGGGTTAGCTCGGATTATTGACCACCTCAGATCAGAACTGTGTCAACAGATATGGCCAGGTAAGTGAGACCGGTGGAAGGAATATGCCATTAACTCGTACAAGAACGCATTCAGGTCGAGTAGCTTCCAATTAAAAACCAGTCGGTCGTCTATGCCAAACTTACCTTAGACACCAAATTGTTGAGTCAGAACCAATTGGGTTAGCCTACAATCCAGACTCTAACCTCTGAGCCTAATTAGGTCTTGCTTGATCGTGACTCGATCTTGACCCAGACTTAATCCTATTAGGCTGGTCAATTTAAGCATTGTTGATCCCATCTAACCAACTCTTGATTCGGTTTGATCAACCGCTTAGACCTAATTGAGCTACCCAAGCCCGAACCCAGTATTATGAATATGTCTTAGATCTGAAAATTCTCAATTTTAGACCTAATTAATATTCCATAAACTTAATTCTTAATTAAGTTGGGTTCATAAACAAAATATGCACAATAAATCCTAGGGTTTCAGGATCTAGGGTTTTGCAGAAAGTAAGTTTTGGGTTTCTGATTAAGGACGAACACGCAGCACCCCTACACATCATAAGAACACCCCATCGAATGGGAAGAGAGGGCCTTTAAACCCTTCTTCGTTCTTATGACCGGACGGCCAAGAGGAACGCCTTAATCAGGAACATGTAAATACTACAAAACAGTTATCAGATCTATATCATATATCTCATATACAAATTTAGATCTAATCATGGCATATTTTGCATACATCTCATGTATCAAATCATGCATGTTTTCAGATCTAAATTATCTCATAATAATCTAAAAAATTAGATTTAAATTGATCTAATCAAAATAAATTCTAATCTAGACAATTATGTAGAACTATTCTAGTCCATGGGGAAGTCCCTTAATTTTGAAGGGAAATCCTGATTTCCCGGTCCAGGTTCGTCCAGATCTGATCAGATCAAGAGATATATTTCAAAAATTTTTCTCTTGATCCCAATCAGATCTTGATATGTTTCAGATCTGATTCTTATTATTTTAATAAATAAAATAAAATAAGATAAATTAAATCAAATTTAATTTACCTGATTTGGGTAATCCTATTACCCTGTAGATGATCCTGATTGCAGCGGAAGGTTCTGGATCTAGCCACGCAAGCGCCTGGCCTCTACCGGTATCCACTCGGGTTGGATCTGGAGATCCTCTTCTTCTCTATCACGCCTCCAAAAATCAGATCTGGATCTGATCTGGAGGATCTTCAAAACTCCTTTTGAAGATCAGCAGTCGTCCTTTGCAGCAGTGCAGCCTTCTTCTTTTGATCGCCTTTCTTTTGATCTGGAACGCACCAACCTAAGTCCAAAACTCTTTTGGACGTGGAGAGGAGAAGGAGGAGAAGTTTAGGCATGGAGGAAGAGGGGAGAGGCAGCCTTGGGGCATGGGAAATCTCTATTCTAATTGCATTGAATCTGAGTTGGGCGCAGGGTCTTATTTATAGACTAAGCGTGATCCAACTCCTCTTCCTCCCAACCAATCACAACCCTTTGTGAAATCAGATCTAAATCTGATTGGTGGGAATAGAGACCCCTGGATTCCTCCTTAGAGGGCGCCTAAGACCAGTCAAACTGGATTCTTAGTAGAACTCTGATTGGAATCCAAAAGGGAGGTGGAGTCCTTGTCCAACAAGGACTCCAAGGCGCCTCCAACTTGGGCGCACGCCTAGGGTGGCGTGCGCCCTCCTCCTTGCCAGGTTCTGGCAGGGGGACAGGCCCCCACCAGTTCTCCAATAGGTGCGTGACACGTGGACAAAAGTCAAAGTGTCTATGGTCAACATTTGACCAGTCAAAGGTCAACTTTTGACCAAAGTCAAAGGACCAAAAATGGCAGGTGACCAAAAATGGCAGGTCATGTCTTATAAAATAAGACAACCTTCTCTAACTTGGACAACCTCCAGTTAGACCATATGAAGGCCTCTGATTGAGCACAAACTCCTTTGGCTCAGTCAGGACAACTTATTTGTGATAGTAAAAGAAGAACGTTAGGTTCAATCGAGTGCTAGCACGATTTCCTTGAACCTAATTGAATCTCATTCAGATCAATTGAACTAGATCAGTTCAATTGATGATCACCAGATTCAAACCCTTGTTTGTGTGACCCAGTTAGGTTCAGTTCTGTATGGTAATGGGATATGTCATGATCTCTATCATAGACATCATCGAAACTCCTTTCGATGGATCAGAACTCTTCTGATTCGAACAGCTAGAATGATCGATCATCTAAATCATTCTAATTGCTCCCAAAATCCACCAGTGACACCTAGCAGTATATGGTGGCAACCCATCAGAGCTGAATGCGAACCTCTTGGTGCAGCTACCTGTGTGATTAAGTTCTTCTATCTTGAGCCCCGATCAGATTAGGGTTAAGGTAAACTCGTCAAACCCTAGTCTCTGTCATATGATATAATCATTCGATTCGAGTCCAATGTGAAAATCTAAATAGAAACTCTTTCTATTATTTCACTCTGCCATGGCCATGGGCTTCAGGACTTGATTCTCATGATTATCATAGGGCTGCTCCTCTACCACCGAGGTAGATAGATCCCATCTTGATGCAATCCAGTTCCTACAATGAACATGCTATAGCCAACATACACCTCAGGGTTCCATATGGCTAGGAGACCGAGTAATGGTGTAGTCAAACTATAACACCCTCAAGGTGAACTGCCGATGCATCTCAGGTCAAAGAACCAGACACACTACTGCAGCATCGAGTCAGTCATTGACGAGAAGGTAGACTTCCTAATGACTACTCGAGGTGGTCACGCTCAGTGCCCTCGTTCTCTAACGAGTACCTGTACTCTCGCTCCGGTGTCTCCACACCGTAGACTCAAGACTCATCTACTAAAGAGAAGCGATCGTACACCAACCTTCCGGATCAATCACCATCCTCGTGATGATCCTATGGTCGGGAGCTGTTTATGAGTTAATAATGATTATTCATGTCTTAAATTTTCAACTCTTGAAAATATGAATTATCATTACCATTAACTCAAAGGATGTATCACAGACACTAAATACACAGGTGTGATAGAAAATAACCCATTTTATTAATTATAGTCAAAATTATAATTTTGCCCCTAGAAGTGTATTACAAGTGTCAGCCAATTCTGGCTTCTAGGGCACATATATCTAACAATCTTCTACTTGACTTCTATAGAAAATAAGATTTTTTTGGTGGGCTTTGTTGTCCATTTTATCTCCAAATAATCTGTGAGTTACTCCCGTGGATATTTGATCTACACTTCCTTCGAGCGACCAACACAAGTATTTGTGGGAATTATAAATTGATTCATTCATTCATTGTCTCATTCATGAAAGATACATGGGTTTATATAGGATCCAAAGGATCCTATTTCTTTAGGAATCCTATTTTCTTTACAAAAAAAAATCAACCCCTCCAACAAAAAAGTAAAACATTATGTATGATTTTCAAATACAATAATATATCATATCTATCTTTTATGGAACCAGAGGAAAGAAATCAGTCTTTTAACAAAATAAGTAAGAAATCAAGAACTCTTAAGAAATCCTAGAAAAGAAAAGAAACTTTATGTGAGCACTTGATGCCTGGCACAACTTGGTAGGAGGATCCTTGGGCATGGCACATGCTGGCGTGTGTATTTCCTCCCTAGATGTGTGGAGGATGATGGCTCCAAAGATGATGTGGACCAAGCTTGCTTCTTTATGATGGTCTCTTTCCAAATAAGGCTTAATCCAAAATAAACCCAAGTATGGTCCTATGGATCCAAAACTAAATGCATCAAAAGAACTAATTGATTAAATCAAAAGGACTAGAATAAAATAACTGAAGTAGAGTTATTCTGATATGGCTTCTTCAATCCAAATTGAATCTAAATTATGTTGCCGACTTCTATTGGCTTTAGTGTCCGCACCAATTCTCTCGGGGTGGGGAGAACTCGACCTTATCGAGTGGGGGTTGATTTTGCTCTGGTGACGCTCAAGCAAATCGGGATTAATACGCTGCAGCTCTTCTCGAGTGATCCAGGTATCTTCGGACTCTGGTCGACCTTGCCATCTAACTAAGTACTGCTGATAGCCTCGACTCTGGATGGAGATGATCTACTCATCCAAAATTCTCTCAATCTGATCATGCTTTGACATTTTGGCCGGTGGACATTTAGGAATAGGCTCTCTCTTAAAGGTTGGTTCAGGCTTAAATGGCTCACTAGGTATCCAAGTGGGCTCTTTATAGGCGAGATCTGCAACGTTAAAAGTAGAGCTAATCCCAAAATCAGAAGGTAAGTCCACAACATATGCATTTGGTCCAATCTTCTTTAAAATCTTAAATGGACCTACTTCTCGAGCATGTAACTTCTTGATGGTTCATAACGAAAATCGTTCAGATCTTATTCAAACCATCATATAGTCTCCTTCCGCAAACTCTTGGGCATGTCGATGAGAATCTATATTCTTTTTATAAATTTTATTACTAATACTAATTTTTTTACTGTTCTCTTTATGTAAACTCTTGACATGCTATGCAAATGACTCTACAGATTCGAAAATTCTAGCATGCATGGGCAGTGGGATAAGATCTATTAGTTTTCTAGGCTGATATCCATGAACTACTTCAAAAGGACTCATGCCAGTGGACCTATTAACAGAGCTATTATATGTAAATTCAGCTTGGAGCAATAAAAGATCTCAGTTACCCATATGTTCTCCAATCAAGCAACGCAATAAATTTTCAAGACTCCTATTGACCACTTCAGTCTGACCATCTATTTGTGGATAAAAGGTAGAAGAAAATTTTAATTTTGTGCCTAGAAGGTAAAATAGGATTTTCCAAAAGTAGCTTATGAATCTAACATCCTTATCAAAAATAATGGTTTTGGGTAATCCATGCAATTTAACAATCTCATCAAAGTATATTCTTGCAACTTTCGAAGCATCCGACGTTTGGCAATAGGGCAAAAAATGGGTCATTTTTGAAAACCTATCTACAACCACTAGAACTGAATCATGCTTCCTAACTGTCTTAGGTAAGCCTAGAACAAAATCCATGCTAATGTCTTGCCAACGACAGTCTGATATAGGTAAGGGTGTGTATAGGCCTATGTTCTATTTTCTTTGCTTGGCCACAGCACACGTTCTACACTGGGCAACAATTCGAGCGACATCTCTTTTCAGGCTTGGCCAAAAGAACTGAACTTCTACCAATTCTATGATTTTATTCCTACCAAAGTATCCAGCTAATCCTCCAGCATGTAGTTTCCAAACTAAAAAATTTCTTAAAGATGTACGAGAAACACACAGCCTAGCTCCTCTAAACAAGTAACCATCCTAAAAGGTATATTCACTGTATTCTCTAGATGGTTCTTTTCATAAAATGGTAAGTATGCTGTCAAAATTTGGATACTCCTCATAATCTTCTTTAATCTTATCAAAATCAACAATCTCTACACTAATGGTGGACAACAAAATATGATGACGACTTAGGGCATCAGCAGTGCGACACCCGCACGATGTTTCAAAACAAAAGTATAGGCTTGCAAAAATTCGACCCACCTACCATATCTATGATTCAGTTTCTTTTGAAAATTTAGGAATCAAAGGGCTTCATGATTTGAGTATAAAATAAATTCTTACAGTAGTAGGTAATGTCTCCAGTATCTTAGGGCTTGGACTACCGCATAAAACTCCTTATCGTAGGTAGAATACTTTAGTTTAGAATTATTAAGTTTCTTGCTAAAATATGCTACCGGATGACCTTCTTGACTAAGGATACCACCAATCCCAACTCCTGACACATCGCATGCTACTTCAAAAATCTTGAAAAAATCAAGTAAACGTAGGACTGGGGCGTGGGTCATTTTATCCTTAATGTTTAGGAAGGCTTTATTGGTTGCTTTAGTCTATTCAAAATCTCTCTTTCTAATACAATTAGTGATGGAAGTGGCTATGGTGCTAAACCCTTTTATGAACCTATGATAAAATATTGCTAATCCATGAAAACTTCGCACATCATGCACACTCTTGGGTACCGGCCACTCAACTATTGCTTTGATCTTTTCAGGATTGGCAGACACACCATCAGGGGTAACAATAAAACCTAAGAAGTTGACACAGTCCATCATGAAAGTACATTTCTTAGAATTGGCATATAGACTTTCTATTCTAAGGACTTGGCAGATTTTTCGAAGATGATGTAGATGGTCCTCCCTAGTTCGACTATAGATCAAAATGTCATCAAAGTACACAACTACAAACACTCCCATAAACGGTCATAGTACTTGGGTCATCAATCTCATGAAAGTACTAGGGGCACTAGATAATCCAAATGGCATCACCATCCACTCATATAAATCATCTTTTGTCTTAAAAGCAGTTTTCCACTCATCTCTCGGTCTAATCCTTACTTGATGGTAACCACTCTTGAGATCAATCTTAGAGAAAATAGTGGCTTCGGCCATCATATCTAGCATGTCATCTAACCTAGAAATGAAAAAATGGTACTTAATGGTGATCTTGTTAATGGCACGACTATCTATGCACATCCTCCATGTTCCATCCTTCTTTGGAGTCAATAGTGCAGGAACTACATAAGGACTTAAACTCTCTCTCATGAATCCTTTTTTCATCAGCTCTCCAACTTGCCTTTGTAGCTCAGCATGCTCAATAGGGTTCAACCTATAATGAGGCAAATTGGGTAGGATAGGTCCAGGTACCAAATCAATGGCATGTTGAATGTTTCTCATGGATGGTAAGTGATCTGAGAGATCTTCAGAAAAAACATCATGAAATTTACTAAGAATGCTGACTACTTCTTTGGGATGATCTATCTTAGGATCCTCACAAACTTCTCTCACAACAATCATCCAAACTGGTGATCCTTTACTCACGATCATTTCTAATTCCTTAGCACCTATCAGATGGAGGCTTTTCTTTTTGATGTTTTCTTTTGGTCCATCGTCTATCTTTCTATTGGTAGCCTTAGGTGGGAAAGGATTGATCGTGATCTTCTTATCCTTATGAGTGAAACTACAGGAGTTGGTTCGATCATAAATCGTAACATCATTGTCAAACAGCCAAGACCGACCTAATATAATACTTTCGACTTCCATGGATAAGACATTGCACTAAACATGATCCTGATAAGAATGAAGCTGGATGGGAATACGGCATCTAAGTTTGATGGAAATAATGGAGGAATCTATCCAAGATACACGGTATGGACTAGAATGATCTATAGGAGCTAATCCTAATCGCTTAACCATATCAGTAGAGATGGCATTGATACAGCTACCTCTATTAATGATCACCTTACAAATTTTATGAAGGTATGGAAAATAGAAGTCCTACACTAGTCTTCACTCTTCTTAGTCTGTGCTAGAACATACCTAACGACTCCAAGCCTAAAGTCTGACTCTGGTGCAACAAAACTTAGAATTTTCTCAGTACTCTCAAACTGCTCGACTAAGTCTGGATTAGCTTCATAAACTTCCTCCTCAATATTTTCTAGAGTTTTCTCTTCTAATTCTTCCATAAATAATGATCGGTTGGGACATTGTGCAGCAAAATGATCGTAACCATGGCACTTGAAGTAGTGGGATCGAAAACTACTTCCCTTAGATAACTCTCCTACAACTCTTTTTTCTTTATCTTTTTTTCTCATAATAGGATTTGTAGGTGAAGGTCCATTACTAGGAGTCTGAGTAGTATTGGGTCTTGATCTAGAAGGGGTTACTCAGCAAGGTTCAAGATAACGGATGGTCGAATACCTAAAAAATCTCTCAAAGTCTAGGGCAAGTTGATAAGCTTATTCTAACGTGGTTACCTCTCACAAAAAGAGCTTATGTTGGATATCTTCTCGTAATCCAGCTCTAAATCTAGACAAGATAACAACCCTATCTTCAGTTACTCCACATCTCATGAGGTACTCATCAAATCTCATGATGTACTATATGACTAATCTATTTTCTTGAGTAAGTCTCTGCCACTGATCTAAAAGTCTTTGTTGGTAGGAAGTGGGAAGGTATTTTTTTCTAAGTTTCTCCTTCATTTCATTTTAGATTTCTATTGGATCTTATCTTCTCTGGTTGAGAAGACGTTCAACACTTTTCCAATAAAGTCTGGTTTGCCTAACCAACTTCATCCTAGCAAACCTAACTCTTCTTGCTTCAGACATTTCGTATCATCCAAAATAGTGGTCCATGCCCGATTTTCAGTCTAGGTACTCTCTCGAATCTAGACAACCATCAAAACTTGGGGCTTCGTTCTTTACATTCCTAAGGATATGCTCATCCTGATCGAACTGGTTATGATGGGGGCGTGCTGCTATAGGTCGATCTAAGTCAAGGTTCCTTCTTCTCTGTCCTATAGGTAGTTGGAGAGACTCAGGTTCAGATTGTCATTGCCTAGCTTCTTCTAGTACCATTATTCTTTCACTCATGGTTTTCATAAAATCTTTCATATCATCAAACTTCTCAGTCAGGGCATTAATGATGGCTGCTGTATTGGGATCCATGTTGGTACTGGGTGAGAAAGTAGGACGTTGGTACTGGATACCTGATCTAGTGGTCATGCAAGTCTAGGATGCAGGAATAAGATGCAGTAAAAAAAATAATACTGAAAAGTAAATTATGAAAATTTAACTTACAAAAATTTTAAATTGTAGAATTTAAACTAAAGCCCTAACCAATCCGACTCTGATACCAAATTGATGCAGGATAGCCTAAAAAAAAAATACAAAATTTTTTTTCATTCATCAATAATAAATCACGTCCGATCATGGTAGATTATATTCAGGACAGACAGTATAGTTGCCTATACTCTGCTCAGGAGGCGACTGATTGACATGGAACCAAAGCACGATCAATCTAAATGATGCTGATGAATGCTATTTTAGAAATCAGTAAATAACTAGCAATAATAAAGTAAATAGATAGATAGCAGAAATTAAACATGCTCAAAAATAATTACAAAAAAAAATATAAATGAAATGAAGGATAGCAAGAAATTAAGTCCGTAAGAAATCCAAAAAAAGATAAGAAGAATTCGGATCGTGGTAGTTAAGAAACTACCCTAATTAGGGTTCTTAATCTTTTAACTAAGTAGATCTATCGATAAAGAACTAAGTCTTTACCAACATCAGATCTAAAAAAAAATAAGTAAAAAAACCAAAGATCAGTTGAGAAGGAACGAAGGTCCTTGTCAATGTTTGATCTGTAGAATAATAGATCATTCTTTCTCTCTCTACATGATAGATAAAAATCTTAGAGGAGATAGATATTCTTTTGATGGAATAGGCTTATGTACGTAGATGGTGAAGACGAATCGGGATCGTAGGAACATTGAATCTCAAGAAAATGAAGATTAAAGAGATAGAAAAAGGTGGGCCTCACACCCTCCTCTCGTGGGACGATTTTGGATCTCACATCCTCTCCCTCTCGGAGCGACCAATATAAGTATTTGTGAGAATTATAAATTGATTAATTCATTCATTATCTCATTCATGAAAGATACATGGGTTTATATAGGATCCTAGGGGTCCTATTTCTTTAGGAATCCTATTTTTTTTATAAGAAAAAATCAACCCTCCTAATAAAAAAGTAAAATATTATGTATGATTTCCAAATACAATAATATATCATATCTATCTTTTATGAAATCATAGAAAAGAAATTAGTCTTTTAACAAAATAAGTAAGAAATCAAGAACTCTTAAGAAATCCTAGGAAAGAAAAGAAAGTCCATGTGGGCGCTTGATGCCTGGCACAACTTGGCATGAGGATCCTTGGGCATGGCACATGCTGGCATGTGTATTTCCTCCTTAAGCGTGTGGAGGATGGTGGCTCCAAAGATGATGTGGACCAAGCATGCTTCTTTATGATGGTCTCTTTTCAAATAAGGCTCAATCCAAAATAAACCCAAGTATGGTCCTATGGATCCAAAACTAAATGCATCAAAAGAACTAATTGATTAAATCAAAAGGACTAGAATAAAATAACTAAAGTAGAGTTATTCTGATATGGCTTCTTCAATCCAAATTGAATCTAAATTAGACTTCTATTGGCTCTGGTATCCGCACCAATCAGCCTCAACAACAATAGAGGGCTGGAAATCAATTAAAGCATAGAATCAATTTAATAGACTTCAAGAAGTATGCACCACCGACATTCATGGAAACCTCAGACCCCATGGAAGCAGAATGCTGGTTGAAAGCTACAGAGAAGGTTTTCCAAGCTCTGAGATGTCTTGATGAGGAGAAGGTCAACTTTGCCACCTTCATACTTCAAGGCGAGGTAGCGCACTAGTGGAAGATGGAGATTGAAAAGTTGGGACCAGATGATGCACTCTTCATATGGGAGAAATTTGAAAAGATCTCCTATGAGAAGTATTTTTCTCAGAGTATCCGACTCCAAAAGTTCTGAGAGAGTTTGATCGACTTGGAGCTAGGGCGACTTGATAATTGCTTAGTATGCAGCCAAGTTTGAAGAACTATTTAAATGCACTCCAGCACTGATTGCTGAAGAGGGGATTTGAGCTAGAAAATTTGAAAATGGACATAGGGGTCAAATCTAGTAATTAGCGACTTCTATTCGAACTACCTATCCTACAAAGAAGTCGTGAACAAATGTCTAATAATAGAAAAGGGACTTAATGAATGCTCAAGCCGCAAGAGAGAAAAGTTTGAAGAAAAGGGGCCGATCGAATGAGTCTCCAAATCAAGAGAGCAAAACTTTCAAGCTGAAGACTCCATAACTAAACCAGAATGTTAATGAAGGTAAATCACAATCTCAAGAGACTATTCAATGTTATAGATGTGGAGGGCCCCATCTTAGGTGGGATTGCATGTGGCTTGGAGAAAAAGTGTTACATATGTGGACACCAAGGCTATAAAGCAATTGTTTGTCATAATAGAATAGAATTTCAAAGACAACAAGCACCTCAGTACTTTTAAAATGCCCCTATAAATTTAGCACCTCAAGACATGGAACAGCAGCAAAATGGAGGACAATAAAAGCCTAGAACTCAAGGATGAGTCTATAAATTCATGTAATAAGGATGCCAATGCCTCCAACTCGATGGTGATGGATATTGAACCAACCTCTTTATTTTTTTTATCGGTATACATGCTATGAAATATTGTGAATTATATGTTTTCAATATAGTCGTATAGCCAAGGATTATGAATGTGCGGCATGCAATTATATGATAGATATGATTAAAATATTATTCAGAAATGTATAAGCTCCGTTTGAACCTGAGTCTACCCACTTCTTTATGTTAGCCAATTTTGAGGAATAGTGAAATAACTTTTGTACCCTTAGGAAATGATCTTTTCGTCTCTGCACCAAGTGGAGATGACATCTTGGTTAACTTAGTTCACAAGGATTGTATTCTGGGTAATGAGGATAGAGAGATGAAAGTAGACTTACTAGTCCTAGAGATGAAGGACTTTGGCTTCCTGGAAATGGATCAAATCTTGAGCAAGTTAGAATTTAGTTTTGTGAGTAGTTCATCCCCAAACTAATGAACAATCAGAATGGACTATCTAAATCCTAGAAGAATGCTGAGGGTTTGTGTCATAAACTTGGGCGGTATATAGGATAATCACTTATCATTGGTCAAATTTGCTTATGAACAGTAATTACCAAACAAATATCTAAGTGACTCCTTTTGAAATATTGTATAGTAGGATATATAGATCCCTTATTTATTGGAATGGAAGATAGCTGGAGTTCCAAGTAGGTAATCATGTTTTTTTTTCTGAGAGTTTCTTCCACTAAAGGTATAATGAGATTTGGAGTCCCAGGCAAATTAAGTCCTAGATATGTGGACTCTTTTTAGATTTTGGATAGAGTCGTAGAGGTTACATATTGATTTGCATTACCACTAGTTTTGTCAGATGTACATGATGTGCTTTATGAGTCGATGTTAAGGAAGTATGCTCCAAATCTGAGTCATATAATATAGATTATGAGCCCATTGCATTTTCAAGAGAATTTGACCTATGAGGAACAACCAATGTAAATTATTGATAGAAAACGATCAGATACTATGACATCAAACTGTACCCTATGTGAAGATACAATAGAGTAGCTACAGTGAAAAAGAGGCTACAAGGGAATTTGAAGTAAAAAAAAATGACAGATAAGTATTCACAGCTCCTCAAACTTTAAGTATGCTAATTTCGAGAATGAAATTATTTTAAGAGGGAGAATGTAATGGCCTAGGCCATTGAGCTCTTGGACCCAGCCCAAACCTGAAGGGTCCTAAAGAACCACCCTGTTCCCTTCTTCACATGTCAAAAAGAGGAGAAAGAAGACTCCTAATCGGAGTCTTCTTTCCTTTCCGATTTTGACGAAAATCAGGCCATAGGAGTGTGGATTAACTTGGAAAATCTTGTCTATAAGAGTCTCATTTTTTCCTCCCTTAGATTTTTATCTTGAGAGATTGAGAGATCACTGGGATTTTTGAGAGTTTCTTCCACAAGCTGTCATCGAGAAAAGGGGGTCGTCAAAGTTGCTGGAATAAGGTAAGCTCCTTCCTTTTTTTCTTCCCTCTTCTTTCGAGTTGCTGGTGTGCCCGATTGAAATCGGAAGTCATTTGGGTTCAAAAATAGGGCAATCCTTGTTTCGTGGTATTTTCTGCACATCATCGGCAGCAGTCGCCATAGGGAGCTGTCACCTAGGGCCATGGCCTTGCCACCATTGGAGACTACCATGGGTGGCCAGTCCAATCACCTATGGCCATGGATGGGAGAGTAGAAGAAAGAGGGAGTGCATCCTCCTATTTTGAAGAAACGAGAGAAATGAGAAGAAGAGAGGAAAGGTTCCTCTCTCTTTTCTATTAATTTAATTTAATTTAATTAATTAATTAATTACTTAATTATTTATTTTATTTGTAGATAGATTATAAAAAAAGAGAGAAAAAGATATCTATTTTGGAAGAGAAGAAGATAAGAAGAGAGGGATCTTTTCTCTCTCTTCTCTAGTTTGCAATAAATAATTAATTATTTAACTAGTTAATTTATTTAACTATTTCACTATAGATGGATTATGAAAAATTTTAGAAGAGAAAAAAAATTTTTGAGGATCGGGTATGGATCTCGGTGAACCTGATAAAAGATTCTAAAAAATTAATTTGATTTATTTAAATTATTTTATAATATTAATTTAAATGTATAGACGAGTAATCTATTGGATAGGAGGATATCAAGTAGGATCTTAATGCCTAGATCATAATTTAGTGAGTCAAATTTATTACTGATTGAGGTAAGAATTCATGTACAAAATCACCATTAAATATGTAATTTTTATCATTTTGATTTACATTATTGATTTTGCATAATTTTATTCAAATTGATGGGTTTGTTATGCTGATACTATTATTTCTTATACGATTTTCAACATGAATACATTCTATGTTGACTATATGTGAGTAACAATGATTGATGGTATGATTATTTGGGCATGATACACTTATCTTGATCACATTATAAACTTGAATTGATATGACAAAATCAACATGTAATAATTAAATGGGAAAATGATATAGTTTGGACTAGTCTCGTCATGTGGAATTGCCTCCATGGACTTATGCATGGAAATATGAATTCGAGAAAGATCATGAATATTTGATCTTAGAAAGATAACGAAAAATATAATTCAAGAAAGATTATGAGAAATGTGATTTGAGAAATATCATAAAAATTTGATCCAAGGAAGATCATAGAAAATTGATCTGGATAAAAGATCGTCACATGATCTTGATTAGTCCAAAGCTGAAAAGTTAAAGATTAACAAACTAAAATTATAGAAAGAGAAAATAAATATTAAGATCAAAGAGAGATTATTGATAGATAAGAGACTTTATCTGATGGCATGTAATGATCTATTTCCTATTTATGCATTCGATACATGTTTATGCCAGTATTTAAGTTACTTCAGATATGTGCTATGAGTCTTTATGATTTCATCTTGATATGCTTATTGATATTCTCAGTATATCTATTATTTTGGTGTAGATGTACGGTGACTTCTTACTGAGCCGAAAAAGCTCATATCCCTCTATTATTTTTTTCAGAGATACAAGAAGCTTAGTTCGGATGTGTGGACGAGAGGACGAGTTTTGAAACTCTTAGAGTCTTAGATAGTTCAATTTTCTAATATCATTGAATATTTGAATAATTATAATTGAATAAATTGAATTATTAATTTTGATGGATCAACTCGATTGATATATTTGATATTTTATTTGATTATTTTAGAATATTAAAATTTTATATTTATTCTAGGCCTTACATGATCTCTAGGATAATCACTCTAGGATTTGTGCGGCCGTGTCACATGAATCGATCTAGATGCTAGATTCGAGGCGTGACAGGCCCAACCTCTAGACAAAAGAGGTATAAAGAGGACCCTTAGGTAAGAAATAAAGGATAAGCACAAGCAAAGAGAAAAAGAGGAGAAAACTCTCCACTCTCCTGACTTCCATCTTTCTTTTCTCTCTATTGTTCCTAAGGCTCTGGCTAACTTAAACATTGGAGGATCCTCCATCAGAACAATTTTGGTGAGTGTGGACTTTTCTTTGCAAGTACCCTCCAGTATCGATGATCCAAGATGGCATCCAATTTTAGCCACTTCAACGATGTTCTGAAGCCCAGCAGCAATAATGAGCATTAGCACTGTGCAGAAATTAATTGAACGTGGAAACCCCTACAAAATAAAGTCTCCAAATGGGGGGGGCTCCACGGACTCCGACGATCAACAGCTCTGCCAACAGAATGGAGTGCTCGGAATGAGTTCCTCAGAGCAGAGTGGGAGAGGAGAGCTTAGAGATCAGAGAGTTTTTTTTAGCATGGAGGGTTCTTTTTATAGCGGAGCTTGATGGTGATAGCTGTAGCCGCGTGCTGACGGGCCGCTCGAGATCCGATGGAGTCAGTCTCATGAGAAGGTACCGTTTGTAGTGGGTTGATGGTGACAGCCATCACCGCCTGGTAGCGGGTCGCTGTCGCTTGCGGTGGACTGATGGTGATGGCTGCAGCTATCTTGGCACTAAGTCGCTCGGGGTCGAATGAATGAAGGGTTGAAGAGCTTTGACGTGTACCCATTTCAGAAGAGTTCGGACTTTTGAAGAGGGAG